>CM024756.1:7049866-7153565 GCA_014218235.1 Colocasia esculenta
CTCGGCGGCGGTCTCTGGATGCTGACTCAGGGTCAGCGGCATGGTCGATGGACGCCAAGCTCATCACAGGCGTCCAGGGACCTTGCCGTCGAACCAGGCCTGTGCAGAAACACAGACCCGAGCTCTGAATCTTGGGTGAATAGGAGGGTCTAGGACTCGAGGAAAAATCCATAAAAATCACAAAACCAACATAGACTCATAAGGGAACATCAGGGATAGGTCACTTGCCTTTCTAAAATTCCTCCAAGGGATTTATGGCTCGGTGAAGACCTCCTTGGGCAGTTCCAAGAATGTTGCAGAACCCTCTCCAAACGATCTCTCCTCCGGGCTCCTGGATGATCTCCACGCCGAGGGAATGTCGGGGAAGCCTTCCTCGTTGGTCCAGCAACCTCCTTGCAGCAGGGGGACGCCGGATCAAGGTCCAGGGATGTGGATTTTTGGGTGGCAAAATGGGTTTTCTCTCAGACTTGCTCCTAGGGTTTTTCTTTCTCCTTTCTCCTCTTGCAAGGGTGAAGGAAGAGTGGGAGAGTCCAATTCGGGTTAAGGATTTAGGAGGGTCTCTCTCCCACTCACTAGGGTGATGGACACCCTCAGAGCCGTTGGGGGACATCCCCCAATGGGTGGCCATACCTTGCTCCCGGATTTTCTGGCTCTGCAACGCATGCAGGTCAGAGAAATTGGCGTCCATATCGCTGGACGCCGGAATGAGCATTGGCGTCCATGTCTTGACGCTGACACCTGCTAAACGGCCTAGGGTAGACGCCAAGGTGACCTTCGGCCAAACTTTAATTATGCAGAAAACCATGCATACCATGCACCTATACATGCAATATACATATGGTATTGTATCCATACTATCATCATGCAATACATACATTATTTATGTTTAATATAAACACATGTACACGTAATTATACTAATTAATACGTACGTAAATATGTACATACATACACAAGTACAAACATACACACACAAATACATTAATGCGACAGAAATTAGAGGGCCTTACATTTAGAGTATCTTTGATCACCCTTGGGTTGAGAAGAAGGAGGTGGTACCCTTTGGTATCTCTTGGCATGATGTGGAGTTGGAGATTTCCTTGAAACATTCTGGACTGCTGGAGGAGGTGTGGAGACCTTGTAGACTCTTATTTCCTTTTTCATTTTCTTTTTCTGGTCTTCATTTGAAACATGATTCTTCCTTTTTGTAGCATTTTTGTTTAATTTTTCATTTTGTTCTTGAACATTTTTATGAACATGAATCTGAACAAATTTTTCTTTAGGTGCAACCAAATTCTTGTTCTTAGAGACACTTACAAACAAAGTCTTTGTTTTGTTTTCAAAATCCTTTTTGTTCAATGGATTAAATCCTAAACCTTCATTTTGAAAATAGACTTTCATTCCAAGAAGGTTATCCAAGTTCTTAGTTCCTTGAACAAACTTAGACAAGGCAGTTCTTAAATCCTCAATAGTTTTATTCAATTCAGAAATCCTCTTTTCAAAATTTTGATTTTGTTTACTAACCACTTCAAGTTTATTTGTCAATTTTTCTTTTTCAGCTTTCAATGCATCAATTTCTTTTTCAGAAGTTTGAAGTTGGTTGTCATGACATCCAGACCATTTTTTATTTTGTTCTTTTCAATTTCACTTTGAACAACTTGATTTTCCAAGTCAACAATTTTCTTCTTATAATTATTGCATTCATCACTTAATGGTCTGTCATGATACAAGTATTCAATTTTCTTTTTCAGATGATTGTTTTCCTCAACCAATTGGTTGCATTTTTCTTTTATTTGACGATCATGAGCCATGTTGGAGATTTGTTTGTTCCATTGATCATTATCAAATTTGAGATTTTCATTATGATCAATCAATTTTTCATTTTGATTTTTCAAATCCAAAATCTCATATTCAACCTTCTTATGGTCTTCTTTCAATTGAGAAAGCTTGTTTCCATAATTTCTGACTTCATTCTCCAATTTTTCATTTCTTTATAAAATGCTTGAGTATTATCATTATCATTTCACTCTTCTCCAATTTTTCTTTTAGCTTCTTGTTTTGAGCTTTTACCTAATTAAATTGATTGGACTAGTGCTCATAGCATTCTATCAATTCATCATAGGATATATCATCATCTGAATTAGAATTAGATATTGATGCATCAAATGGGTCTGAATTGGATTTACCTGACTCTTGAGAGTTTCTTGACTTCTCTGACATATGTGATCCTTCAGATTCATTTGAATGGGAAGAGCCTCTTGAGTTGCCATGAGCCATGTAGCATTTTTCTTCTGTTCCCTTTGTAGACTTGCATGTTTTCATAGAGGAGACCTGAATTTTATCAACCTTGTCATCAAACTCAATTATCATAGGTCTACTTATGATGCTTGAGAACTTAGCCATATTTCTAATATGTTTCAGATGATTAGACCAATAAACACAATATTGAGTGAGATCAAAAGGCAATCAATCAGTTCAATCAAATCAAGTCAGATCAGAATCAGATTTAAACCCACTGAACAGATTGTTAGGACTCAGAGCGGTTACCAAAACACAACCGACGAACAGAAAACCTACTCTGATACCAATTGTTAGGATCGGATATTCGGTTATGGCAAAGCTAGAAGGGGGGGGGGGGGTTGAATAGATTTGCAGTGGAAACTTAAGCAATTTAAGAACTACTTTGGATTAAAAGATCTACTCAATAAAACCCCTTTGATCTGATGTAATGTGTGTGAACAAATTAACAAGTAGTGTGTAGACGAAATCCCTAGGCATGCATCTAGCGCAACACAAATGCAAACCACAAGTCAAATCATAGTGCACAAGGGATTTTTAGGTGGTTCGGAGATCACACCACGTGACTCCTACGTCCACCCCTCACATAGCGAGGACACACTACTCAAGAACTGAGTACAACACACACGAGCACAACGGCTCAACCACACACACACACGCTAGATCAATTCCATAATAGATCAGATCCTCTAGCCTTGATGTAGCAACCTGAATTTTTACGAAAAATAAAATTTAAATAAAGAATTTAAAACCTAGCTAAATGGATATTTAAACAGAGCATTAAATAAAACCCATTAGATGGAAAGAGTAATGGGCTTTGCTTAATGGATCTTCTAGGAATTATTGGGTCAAAAATAAGATTTATAAAAGAGAATAATAGGAAAATATCCTAAATTCGTAACTAAATTATTACCTAAATAGAAAAGAGGTATTTAATGCATTAAATAGGAAGTTTGAGTAGGAGTTGGATTCCTAAACCTACCCCATATAGATTAGCACGAATTTGGATCTCTTCCAAGTCTAAATAGGGATTGGAAAGCTTGGAAGGAGGTTAGGAAAGAGGAAATTCGGAATTTAATAGGAGTTAGAGTCCTATTAGGAAATAGAAAGAGGAGAAGCTTAAATACTCTCCTAAAACCCTCATGGCCGACCCAAGCTCGTGCCAAAGGATTCCTGGACCAGGAGGAGAGGCCAAGGAGGAGGAGATTTCGTGGGAAGAAGAAGCTTCCAAGCTCTCAACCCCGTTCTTCAAGTTCTAGCCCTAGAAGATAAATTGAGTCAAAGGTAGGCATTCTCACAAGCATAAACCGTGAAACTTTTTCTGTAGGATCTCTCTACCCTCTAGAACAAAAATTTCAAATTTCATAATTTTCCAGCGATCAAATCTTTTCTTATGAATTTTCAAAGTTCTGCAGTTCTTATGACCCCGAACCTTCATGCTTAATTCATATCTCCTTGGATACTCTATCTCATGCCTCCAAATTTTAATGGGAGATACTGATGCATGATAGGCATCTTTTGCCCCTAAAAGCCCTAATTCTATTGAACATGTTACTCGAATTAAATTGATCTTACTCCCTGTAGCATGTTCTATGTTACTTGTTCTTGTTCGTCCTCAAACCATGTTCAAACCATGCTCTCTCTTGAATTCCTATTTACTGGAAGTACTCTCGCATGTCTAGTTTCATTTTCCCATGATTTCATGATTTTTCATCATGTATACAATTAGTTATGATTTTCTGAACTACCCTATGTCAAAAAGGCAAGTTTCTGGACCGCAATCCAAGACAGAGCAGAACTCTGTCAGACCCAGGCCACGGACCTGAGAAAGCGACTGCCCGACACGTCGCCTTCTCAAGCCCGTCGCGACGCCCTTCTTGTCGCGTTCTCAACGCGACAGGACACCCGTCGCGTTCTGGCCGCCTGAGCAAGACAGCTCTGTCGCCTTCTGTGTAACCCCCTGTCGCGATCTGCTCTGCTCCTGTCGCCTTCTATACAGGCCTATGTCGCCTTCTCAGAGTTTTGCCTGAAAACCCATGAAAAATATTTTTGTCACTTTCTAAATAATCCTTACGCCTTCTTACCGTTATACCCCCAGTAAAAACCCTACTTAAAAATGGTGTATATTGAATGATTTAAAATACATGTTCACGACTTATTTCTATCTATGATTTCTCTTGCACTTGCACACACTTGAACCATCCATTTATGGCTGAAATCTTGCAGAAAATATCTCATAATGTATCTGGTAAATTACCGAAATAAAGTATAGTAATTGCCCTATTTTAAAGGACTTGTATTCGTTTCTTGCGTTGTTTATATACCGATATCGACGCTCCACTGTTCTAGAATTCCTCTGGAACGTCGAGCACATGTTTTATATACACACTTTACTTGGCTTGTGGTGAACTCTCCGTCGGATATTCCTTTCGCCGGACTAGTGAACTCTTGCACAAGGCCTCCATAAGTCTCCTCTGATCATGGATTCCCACATGGTCGACAGCCGTTGTACCCTAATACCTACGATACCCTTTAGGGATCTATATGATCCAAACGGCTATTAGAGATTCACTCTCGTCTTAAATCACGCCGGACCTCTGGACCTGTGCATAACAAGGCTAGTGGTAGGGTCGTGAGTTCCACCTGACTGCCAACACCAAGTGCGCGTGTTGTGCAACTGTTACTATCGCCTGTTTACTCGTCGCATTACGTGCAATGTCCACCTCTTATCTATACTCTACTCGCTCGTCTATTCACGTTCACTCTACTATCTCGTCTATTCATCTAGTGCTCTCATCTACTTCTTCGTACTCTATATTGGCCATTGACTGATTGTCTAAAGATAACAATATAACCAATGCCTGGCAATAAATAAGGGCCCGATCTGGTCCTGGGATGTGCGCCCGAAAGTGCTAGTGCCCATGGGAGTTAAATGATCAGAGTGTTTGGCATTACACTCAAGTGCTATCTATCTCGACTATCTTATGACAATAAAAACACAAACGTGCTATACTCTCTCGATGTCTAGAATGACAAACAAGTGCTATATTCGTCGTGCTATTACTATACTTGTGCTAGTTTGCTATGGCCATTCTGCTATTCGTGCTATACTCGATACTTGTGCTATTTTGGAAACTATACGCGATCTCGTGCTATTGTGCTATCTTGTTACTTGTTGTGCTATCTCTTACTATATTTGACTCTCTTGTACCTGCTATCTCTAGACACTCTGCCATTAAATGCGTTAATTATTTAAAGCCTGCTTGAGCCTGAGATTTAAGTCCTACTGGGCGTTATCGCTCACCCTACGTTATTTGATGTTGTGTCTCAGGTGAGACCGAGGATGACACATACACTCACGAGGAAGGGAATGACCAAGAGTGAAGCCAGGAGTACCCTTGAGTCATTATGTTATCTTAGAGTTCTAGTTAGTTATTTTCTTTTATTGCAATGTAATTGGGCCTTGTAGAATGGCTCTGATATTAGTGGTTGTAACTAGACACAGAAAGTTATTAATGAGAAAGATTTACTTTAGCATTATTCATGTGCAATGGTTTGATGTCTAGTACTTGCTCTATACCTTTTCTTGCAACTGCCTTCGCGCTCCGATATTCCGCGTTGGGGCGTGACACTTGATCTGACCAACACACCACACACATGTTGTCTGATGCAAACACGCAACTAGAACAATAATCCACACGTGGATCAAGCACAAGGAATGCTTGAACCACTACCACACACACAAGATATGAAAGGTGTAGAAGTAGAAGAGTTTAGAGACGTGAAATATATCCTGATGAAGAACTCTTTGTGTTGGTCGTCTGGAAGAACTTCAAGCTTTTTCTTGACATGTATCAGTTGATGGAGAAGCTTGAAAGATGGACAACCAGCTTCAAATCCGTTATGAAGATAGATCTTCCTTTTCCTAGACGGAGGGTTGAAGCAGAGCAGCAGAGAGAAGCTCTTTCTCTTGGTTTTTGATTAGGGTTTGGTATGGTGGCTTCTTGCTGCGAAAATACCTCTTTATGTTCTATATATATGGGTGTTTAAGTATGGAGAGTCGTGGTAAAAGGAAACACCCATATAAACATATGCAAATCGCGTATTTGAGGTTTATCTTCGTCTGTCGACAGGTCACTGTTCATCTGTCGACAGGTAGTGACAGATTTCCAATTTCCAGAACTCTGAACTTTTGGGAAGTGATTTCATGTGTGTAGCTGTTGACAGGTCACTATTCATCTGTCGACAATACACTATTCATCTGTCAACAGGTACACTATTCATCTGTCAACAGCTACTGCTTTTTAAGTGCTTCCAACAACTTGTCTTGTTCTTTTGCACTTGGATTTTGTTGCTTGTCTTGTGTACATTCACACGTACATTAAAGATAATCTAAGTGAGATATAATGATACATAAGTGACCATAAGAGCATTTTTTTTTTACTTGATCATTTGATTCACGTCTTTCTCATATTTATCATGTTTCCAACATTAAGACAAGATCAATATCACTTCACTCTCATCATCTTTGTCATGTTTATCATGTTTCCAACATTAAGACAACATCAATTATCACTTCACTCATCATCAAAAACATTTAATCACATGTCATCATACACATTGTAACCCAACAAAAAATACCTAAGAAATGGAAGAAAAATTCCTCAAATCTTGAACCCCTCTGGAACACAGAAGAAATAACGCTCACAGAAAAGAAAGAAAAATGTCTATCTCTCCTCACCCCAACTCACAAAAGTCGAATCCTCCCAGTAACAAAGAAGAGAGTACTCGATCTCTTCACACAGTAGCCCCTAGAATCCCTTTACAAAAGAAGAAGAAAACCCAAAAATACTAACCTAAAACCCAAAAAAAAAAATTACCGAACAACCCCCCTTCTGAGGACCTTGGGGTCCTTTTATAGGTGCCCGGACCTTCAAGGCGAGCTCCTCTTCCCGCCTCCGACCTCTGCATCACACACACCTCCATCTCGCATGCGCCGCAGCTGCTGCGCACGGCTGCCACGCACGGCCTTGTGCCCGCTCAGCTCCCAGTAGAGCTCCTCATCGCCTGATCTGCCACGCACCACCAGTAGCTGCCACCTGCGTCGCACGCCCAACCATCCGCATGCCCCATCGCGCCAGCACACATGACCCAGCCGCCCTGCGCCTCCCCCTGCTTCCAGCTGCTTCCAGCAGCTTCACACAAGCTGGTGGGGAAGAAAAGAAGGCAAAAAAAAAATGTTAAGTGGAGTGCGTAGGCTATTTAGGTTGATGAGATAAGGGTAATGGTGCAATGCACCAAAGGTGGTGAAGGAAAAAATGATGGTGCAATGGACTTATGAAAGGGGGGTATGTGGCATGATTATATTGGGTGAAGGTTATTTATTAACTAAAATTTACTTAAAATCTAATTTATTTACAAACTATATTTACAAGAATTAGAAGATGTTTATGAGAATATTACCAAGATTTTTATGTACAATGTAAATGTAAAAAGAGAAAAATACTTTTATTAGTCAAACTATCAAAAAGGCATTGATCTTGTTAAATGAGAATCTAACTATGTGTTCTACCCAAAAATTTAACTACTATGCTCAAAAAACTTATACATGGATGAAATGAAAATTAAAATCAAAACACACATTATTTATAGACAAAAGATGTCTAAAATCAACTATATATATGAATTCAACACAAAAAATTTGCAGTTATCAGTAACACGACAGGGCGGGCCGTCGCATTCTGGGTGTCGGGGCTTAAGGCGCTTGCCAGCTACCCCTTTCCCCTCTCTCTCTCCTCTTCTTCCCTTTACCCTCTTCTCCGGCGATGGGGAGGCTCCCCTCCGGCGATCTGGGCGTTGAGCGGCCGGCGGCTCGTGGCGAAGCTTGGGAGCGGCGTCGTGGAGCGAGGAGGAGGTGGTCGTGCGTCATGAAGGCCCTTTTTGGGTTTGGTTCTTCGTGAAAGGTAGGGATTTCTTGTGCCCTCTCTAATCTTGGTGGATTGGAACCCTCGTGGTTTGTAGAATAGCTTTTCAGCTTTCCCCATGCTCCCTCCCCCGTGTGTGTATGTTTGTAGCTCGTGGGCGGCCCCGGGATTTAGGATCCCGGCGGTCTGCCTCTCTACTGATATCGCGCCGCGCTCGGCGCGTCGCGACCCTAGAGAGGCGTCGGCCTAGTCAGGCACAACCTTATCGCGGCTCGTTTGGCCGTCGCGATAAGGCGCGCTGTCACAGCACGTTTGCCTGTCGCAACAGGGTTCCTATCACGACGTGCTGCCCTGGCGTGACAGGGCTGTTGCGGCATGTTTGCCTATCGCGATAGGGTTCCTATCACGACGTGCTGCCCCCGTGCAACAGTGTTTTCTGTGGCGGTGCCCCGCCCCATCGTGATAGTATCGCGATGGCCTTGAGGGCCGCGACAGTGCCTGTGTGTGTCTCGGGTGTTCCGTGGCCTGGTTTGTGTGTCGGCATGTGCCCCAGGGTAGGCTTTGCCCTTAGACCTTCTGGTAAGGAACGCGGCTGGTTGCCTCCCTGCGTTCAGTGATCGAAGATGACACCTTCGTGGCCGTGTCCTGGCAGTGGTGCCAGGAGGGTCGCGTCTGGCTAATAATCGATTGGCAGGCGGTCCATCGATTATTAGCAAAGCGACGAGTTTCCGTGCTAGCTGGTAGTGTTCCGAGACTCCGGCTATCCTCGTGCGTGTTTGGTTGGCCGTCGGCCCTTTTGAGGGTCCGTACGTGCCTCTCGCTTGCTGGTCTTGTCGTGTGTTACGAGCCAATAGTTCGACATGGTTTCTATTGTGCTGCCCCGCCTGTTCGCCCGGTGCTAGGCACTTGAGGGCTTGTCCCATTCTGAGAGGTTGTTACCGTTGCATGGACCCCCATCCTCGGGAGCCTGTTGAGGTGGTTCTGGGCTACGAGTGTGCTAGAGTCGTCAGCCCACGCAAGTGGACTCGGGAGCTGAGGGGAAAACGGTGGATTGGACAGCGGCACTGAGTTGTTTGTAGAGCTCTCTTGGTTAGGCCTAGGACACTGAGGACGACCGAAGTTCTACCCGTGCAGGCTAGCCAGTCCTTTGTCTCACTACCTCTCTTTGCATTGGTTCGGAGCCATGTAGTTGTGTCAGGCATGAGGCTGCAGCTTGGCCAGGCTGCTGTGTTGTGTGCATTGTGTGTTTCTGTGGCGGCTCTGTCTTACCCTTGCGCGGGGGTGGAGGCAGGAGCTAGGCTAGCGAGCAGAGCGTGTGGACTGTAGGTCCCCCTCTTGCTGCTAGCGGCAGTGGCTTGGTTGCTATTGTTATGACGGCGTTTCCTTACGATGTTTCTGAGTGTTCCTCGTTGCCCTAGCTTGCACGGCATTTTAGCCTGGCTATGCTTAGCTCCCATGGGCGTCGTTGGTCTGGCCTTATGCAAACCCTTACTTCTGGTGGTTTCCGCTCGGTGTCCTCTTGGTTACGTAGTACCGTTCTTGGTGTCAGTCTGTGATGGCACCAGCATGTGTGGCTTCCCGAACTTGTGGCATGTCCACGGTCCGGGATGGTTCTGCTTGTAGGCCCTCGACCCTGTGGAGGTCTGAGGTGGCCGTGCTTGAGGTGAGACGTCGTTCTCACTTGGTTGTTTCGTGGTCTTAACAAGTGTGCTGAGGGTTGCTTCCTCTGTGTGCTCGACTCCGTTGGTTTCTGCGAGAGTCGTGTGTGTGGCCCGACCTCAGTTGGTGGTGGTGGCGTTGCGCTATTCTCTTCCGCGGCTTAGTAGTATCACGCTATAGGTGTAACTCGCTTTAAGCTTTCTAGTGTAGTTTTCCTGTTTTCGGAGTTCCTGCTGCTCTGGCCGGTGAGGGACTGGTAATCCCTGCTAGGTCTTGTTCGCGAGGTTCACCCCCCTACTTCCTTCATCTAGGGGCTTGTCGTCGTGGAGCTCGGTGTCGGACGGGTTGCGGAGGCGGCTATGGCGCCGTGTGTTGTCAGCAACAGTGAGAATGAGCGTTGTGAGCTCTTGTAGCCGAGTGAGTTGAGTGTTGTGATTTGCAAGTCCTTGGGGTATGCCCCTTAAGGACTGCACTTTTCTTCTTGTACCTGTACTTTTGCTTGGAACATGTTGTACAGATCTTTGTATATTGTACATATTGTTATAGTTATTTAAATTCATTACATATCTCACTAGACTATTTCTTCTAACCCTTCCGGATCTTTGGATCGGTGGTTGGCGGTGCGACCCTCGGGACCCCTGGCGAGGGTCCAGGAGGTCGGGTCGTTACACTCAATTCTTGTCTTCTAATGAGATTTGATATTGGTCTTATTGATGATACTCGATTATTATCTTCTAATGAGACTCCATTCTGACCGAGACATTGGGAATCGATTTTGACTGAGTCACTAGGACTCAATTCTTGCTAGAACTTGATTCTTACTAAGTTAGTGCTAGCTAAGACTCGATTCTAATAGACTAACATTCGTAGTTGATTCTTTCAGGTTTTAAAGTTGATTCTTGGTGACCCATAGTCTAGGAGTTGATTTATTAATGATCAAGGATATTGATTATTGATTTATTAGTGGTCAAACTCAATTATGAAGGACTTTGACTGTAGTTGAAACCAACGTTCTATAACTTATTCTAATTCATGGATGAAGGTTTTTGGAATGGAATTAAAGGAAAAGAATCACAAGACATGATGATGGAATTCAAGACATCTCTGAACCATAGCTAGGTGAGGAACATGAACATGGTCATTTAACAACAAATACCATACAATTCAGAAATAAAGAATAAGATGTCAGTGGTTCTCTACGTGCATGGAGGTACTTACAAGAACGATTCATCAAGTTCCTATCATGAGATCATCTATAGAAGGCATTAATCATGTTTAGCCTGAGAAAAATCTAGCTCTTTACTGATTCAAGAAAAGAGAGATGAAGAACATCAATGACAGTAGGTCTCTAGAGTTTACAACGATCCTTCTCCTGCCAGCCAACCTTCATGTCCAGAAATCTCCTTAGCATTAGTAAGGGTTGACCAGAAGGAATTAAGAGTTTATTTAAAGGTTAAGACTTTAGAATTCCTAGTAGGAATCAAACACCAAGGGTTGCGATTCTTTGCACATTTCCTACCAAATTAGCCTCCCATCCATAATTAGATTAGGAATTTGATGGAAAAGCATTTTCTGATTGGGTTAAGATTTATAGTCTTAATTTGGTTCTTACATACGAACTCAATTCCAACTCAAATTAAGGCCAATTTTCTTTTTTAACAACTATTTTGATTAGGAATGTTATAGAAAATCAAATCTCCCTTACTGGATTATGTTTTAGCTTCATGTTAAGCCCATTTAGATTACAATTTTGCTCATTTAATCGAATTTAATGATGGATCTTTGGGCTTTAAAAATTTTACAAATTATTTTTTAAGAAAAATTTATTTACCCATATTTCATAACTCTGTGTTATTACACACACATTCTCTCTCCGTCTCTGTTAGAGTTGGAGGGGTCACCCAATACACCACTTGCCTCTCTCTCTCTCTCTCTATTTACTAAAGGTGTTGGGGGAGACCCATCTAGCACCTGCAGCAGCACCCAGTTTGCTCTCTTTCTCTCCCACTCTCTCTAACAACCAAAGTTGGAGAGGTACAGACCCCTTTGGCACTTACTACACCACTAGCCCCTCCTCTTCTCTTACTACTAGTTGTCACCCAATGCACCTCTCTCTCTCTCTATCTCTCTCTCTCCTCGAGCTGGAGGGGGAGACCCTCCAGCACCCACTACACCCCTAACCTACTTTCTCTTCTCTCTCTCAAACGACCAAAGCCTCTCTCTCTCTCTCTCTCTCTCTCTATCTATATATATATATATATATATATATATATTGGGATGGAGGGGAGACCCCTTTAGCACCCACTGCACTCCAAACCCCTCTCTCGCTTTCTCACACTGTAGGAGCTGGAGGATTGGGGAGACCCCTCCCACATCTATTGCACCCCCACTTGCTCTCTCTTTCTCTCTCTCTCTCTCATTGTTGGAGCTGGAGGGGGAGCCGTCCATTGCACCCCCAACCTACTCCCTCTCTCACTCACTATTGGAGCTGAAGGGGAGACCCCTCTAGTACCCACTACGTACATCATCGGCTGCTCCTCTCTCTCTCTCTCTCTCTCTCCTCTTAAGATAGATATTTAGTAAATTTGCCACTTCTTTAACAGTTTCATTAAGATGATAGTAGAATATTTTTACCATTTAATTTGATGGCTAGATTACCACAGGGGCATAATTGTGCTTGAATTTTGGATTTTTGGGGTATGGTCAGGGTATAACCTCGAATATGATGCATTGTAGGGGCATGTGTGTGATTTTTCCAAAAATGAAAATTGGACATATACATGTTGAACAGAAAATGTAATGCTAGATTGGAGTCTCATAATAAGACCTGTCTTTGTCAAGCATTATTTAGCATATGATGGAAGGATGATGAGAATGAAATGTTTATTATGATGTTTAATATTATATGCAGATTTTTACAAGGAAGTATACGCTTAAATACTCGTTGCCATGTCTCGGCATCATCAAAAGCATCAAGAAGGACTGAACAGGATGCATGATTAATGCGGCCCATACATTATTCTGCTACTTTGGAGTATCAGTCAGAGTCCACCAGCAGCAATCTAGGCATTTAATAACACTTGTCCTTATTGAGGTTCCATGTCTTTCGCTCGGCCTCCATTCTTGCATGGACACTTGCATGAAAGCCGGGATATGGCTCATAGCCAAAAAGCTTCTGCGAAACCTGAATAGAATGTTGGCTTTATATATGTTCTGTTCAAGGATGAATTACTCAAAGTTTAGAAAGATGATATAATACCTCTAATACAACAAAGAACGAGCCGTCAGAGGTGCTGGAGAAGTATTGTTGAGAATAGCAGGTGTTCCTCCCTACAAGGTTATGAGAAAACTGTCAGGTTATGAGGAAACTGTATATTTTTCTCCTCCATGTCTTAGTGATGCTAACCATAAAACTTTGACTTAGTTGTGACTCTCGTGTCGCAGGGTAAGATTTTCCATTGTCTCAAAAGGCTCTGAACACAGGAGAAATTAGCAAAAGGGAAGAGACCGTTGTACATCTTATTATTGCTGTGAAGATGGATGTATAGTTTAGCAATAATATATCATGTCAACCTCATGGAAACTCGTTAGTATTTTAAGATTTACCTCGAAGACTCCATGTCCAATGAACATTAAAATCCAACAAAACGATTGAGCTGCTACAACAACCTGCAAGTAAACTTGTATTAATGTCATCTTGGTAACTTGAGTCAACTTCGAGGAAGTAAAGATAAAAATGATATTATAAGTCCCATATTTCCATTTGAGTAGTTCGCATCTCTACTAAAGCCATCTCTCTTCATAGACCACTAGATATTGACTACTAAATGGTAGTTTTTTTTCTCACCGATAGCTACTGCGCTCGTGAAACTCAAATAATCTATATAACTTAAGGATTCCCGACAAATCAACCTCTACCTCACCTTTTTTTTCTTAAAACAATATTATTTATTAAGTACTGGCTTATTATAATCATGGGGATTAAATTTTTGGTAATATTTGTAAAAAAAAAATTTAAAAAAAATCTTGCAAATCTATTATCTTTGAAAGTCGAATTCTTGACTTTCTAATACACGGTGAAATGTTCAATCAACTAAATCACTTTTTATCTGTTATCTCACGGCACTACACGATTCCTTGTTAGGGTACATCAATGGTACTCTTTTTGAGCCATTTTTTTATCGGACTAATGGATTCAACGTGATAGGCGAGCTACCTCTAGAAGAAGGCTAGAACACAGTCTGTTGGCTTATTCTTACACGAATATGAGCTAACCTGAAAAAGATATGTTTTTTTTTATATAAAATAAAAATCGGGGGGGGGGGGGGGGGGGGTTGCTCCTGCCAAGGATCCATTAAAGGGAAGACAGGTTACAAGACGGAGCACATCATAGTAGGACACAAAAGAACAGAGTAACCTGCAACGGAGGAGGAGCAACAACAGAGGAAATAGAACAAAGGAAAAAAAAAAAAAAACTCTGCTAAATTACTAACACCCTAATCATCACGGAGGATCCCAGATAAAATCCTCATCCCCCGGTTCTTCATAAGCTTTTGCTAGAAACAACACTATAAAGTCTTCCTTTTTTACTACTGAATTAAGTAGCCTGCTGTAATTGCTTTCTACCCACACATTTGCAACTAGGAAGAGGATCTTCATTAAAGTGGGTTTGTTTGGACGAACCTGTCTTCGGACTTGGAGGAGTTGTAGACCCTCCAATCTTTGACCTCGAAAGAGCCAACCTTAGTCCTCTCTAAAAGTAGATCTTCCTCTGACACCTTCTCTGTTGCTTCTCCCTTTGTACAAACTTCTTCATGGATCCACTGATCTCTCTCTTGTGCGAGAATAATGTCTGTCAGAGTTTCGTCTGCTCCCTTGATGCGAGAGCTGTCCTTCCTTTCTGGCAATGGCCCCAAACTCAAAAGTATCCTGATGAGGGGGGTGTGTGCCCTGCCGAGCAGCAGTGCTTCCGCGCAAGTTCCACCACCTCTGCGATTTATCTCCGAGTTTCTCATGTAATATTTTCCTAATGAGTTCGTGATCTCCCTGCTTTTGGTCGACTCTCCCATAAGTGACCGACCAACCCCACCCTTTTCGTCCTTAACCTATTTTTGGGAGCACCCAATGGTCTTTTGGCTCCTCCTAGCCCCGGCCCCTGTAACTTTTCCTCTGTCGCACTCAACCCCCAACTTTTCCCTGCGTGCTGGGGCTAGGAACGGCTCGAGGCTGCTTCGTCAGTCGTGAATCTGTTAGCAGAGATCTCCACGCCATCCCTATCCACGCAAGTGTCTGCCATGACGACCTCGAAGCGTGGAGTTCTTGATAGGTCACTCTGTGGTGATCCGTCCTTATTCCCTTTTATAGGTACGCTGCTCCTTTTCTACCTTGTACCTACCATTCATCCTTAGACACCTCCGAAGTACTGTTACCTCCTTCTGCTCCTGTTACCTTAACGGAAAGACTGCGCCGACATGACCATGTTTCCTGCACTGCGAGCTCCGATCCTGTGCCCCACTGCTCCACTTATGAAGCATTTAGCTTTGATGCTTGGAACATGTTCATATGCAAACTGCTTGCCAGACCTTCCCATACCATTATCAATCCATGTTCCTTGTAATAACAGGGCTCAATATCCACTTCCACCCAAATTCTAGCAAAACTCCTCCTGCTGCCATTCAGAGTGAGCCATCGATTTTTACTGGGTTTGTCTAAAGCAGATGCAATAGTAAATAGGCACCATTCTCCCAAAATTCTAGGGGGAGATTGCGCAACCTGATCCATACTGGAGCATATCTCAGGCAGTTGTTGCTGGTTTGAATCGGGGCAACCACCTCTGTAGACCCACTAGTAGACCTTTGCAGATCCAAGGCCCTGCTGCAAGGGTTTCGTCTACATGTTCTTCTCCGCTAGCTCCGCGATGATGATTCTTGAACCAGGATGAGAAATCGGTTGCCACGCTCCCAGCTGGAGTGAAGGAATTGCACAAGGATATCATCTCTGCTCAGCCATTCCACAGTTGCGCTAGAATGGCTGCGCTCCACCTCTTCCGCTTATGGAGATTGCCTCTGCAGGGAGGACCACCTCATTACCCTTAACTGCACCAATTTCACCCCGTCTACTTCTGAGAAAAAACTCCTCATCACATTAATTTGTTTCTGATTTGCCTGTGAGGATTCTTCCAGCAAGTCTTCTGAGTCTGACTTCTCCAGAGAGCCATGTGACCGACATCACCACCCACCGGGAGACTACTCCCTCAGCGCCATGCCCAGCCCCATCAAGTACCCCACCACGAAGAAACTCTTCCCGCCTCCGAGGACCACCCCCCGGGGAGACAGGACATCCACCTGCTCTCACCCGAGCCCACCTCCCCACCACCCTACCCACAACACCACTGCTCAAGCCCTCATCTCCGAACCCCTCCACATGCACACCCCGCTCTCACCACTCACACCGCGCTCCCCATTCTCACCTCTCCCTTGCGCTGTAGGCATATTAACCTCATCCTTGGAGAAAGACACAACGGCTCATCTTGGTCTGTGAACACAGGCACCTTCACACCGATCCTCACCAACGGCGGAGGGAGGTTTGAAGAAGGGCTAATCTGTTCGCCAGCATCAGGAGAATCGCGATCCGCCATGAATGAAGGAGATCCTCATGCCTAGGTTTAGGGAAAGGCAGACCAACGATTCCTAACACCAAGAACTTGGCAATGCAGGAGCGCTCAGGAACTCAACGAAGACCTTCCGGAGGGACTGTGCATCTTGTCGGCGGCCTCTTTTTTGGAAAATATGTACTATCTTACTGGAAGAGAAAGGCTTATTGCACTTTCACATTACATTTTAAGTATAATGTGATTAAGCAACAAATCCATGTGCATCTAACAATAGATTGTCACTTTATCATCCTCATGTGAGGGGTGCCACATGGGCTTTTGCCTAGTCACATTGACTTAAAGTGTAATGTGCAAGTGCAATAAGCCTTTCTCTACTTGGAAATGCTAAGAGCTACTTGGGCCACTTTGGAAAAGGATTAGGCTAAAGTTAACCTGGGTTAACTCTGGATTAAGTTGAAAAGTACTTTAGAAAGCAACAAAATTTAATCCGAGTCAAAATGGGTTAGGATAGATGAAACTGGGTTAAACTGGATTACCTAACCCACCTCTGGAGGTGGAGTAGAGTTAACCTAAGTTAACACTTTTTTAAATACACTTTTACCCCTAGGTTTAGAGGTGTATTTACACCTTTTTGTCGCATACGGAACCCTTTACCCCCTTCTCCCACCCCCGTTTCACGCGTACCTCACACCCTCCCCTCCACCGGTCTTCGTCTTCCTCCTTCGACTTCGGTCACCTGCGACGGCAAGGAATCCTCTACTGTGGAATCGACATCGCCACTCTCCCCTTCTCCACCCCGTTTCACGCCTACCTCACACCCTCTCCACCTGTGTTCGTCTTCCCTTCCACTTCGTTCGCCTGCGACGACAGGAATCTCCTATCGTGGAATCGACATTGCCACTCTCTGTTGCAAAACCTACTGTGCTTACATGCTACTGGTGCTCACGGGCTTCTCCATTCGCATACAGGTCTTCCTACCTAGGTCTTCCTCCCTCGCTCTCCCTACCTGGCTCTAGGGTTCACGCCTTTGCATATTCATCTGTCAATCGACAACGCATCATGCATCTACGATGCCATGACCGTGGTCACGGGGTGTTCTCCTTTTCCTTTACCTAATTTTATTTCATGGTTGAGGGTCTATTTAAGCGGATTTATTGGTCTTCTGTGAAATCTTCTGGACTGGCTATTACTCTCCTCTCCATTTATTCAAGGTTGTCCTCTGTGGGTGTTCATTTGGTGGTAGTTTTCTCTTCTTGAAGGTCGTTGGTTGCTGTGGTTTTTTCATTTTGCCCTATATCCCCCTCCTCTGTGGGGTTCATTCGGCGGTACTCTTCTGTTCTTGAAGGCCGACACTCTGGTATTTGTCACTGTGCCCTATACCCTCCTCTTTGGTGTCGTATATCCCCCTCCTCTTTACTCTATGGTTGGGTGAATTGGTCTAACGCATCTTCCACTTATGTTCTTGCCTATATCCGCCATCTGTGATTATTATGTTGTGCTTATGTTCTGGTTCCTATTCTAGTGTGATTTTTGTCATATTTGTTTATTTCAGTCTGTGATTATTTACCCTCTATTTTTGCCCTATATCCGCCATCTGTGAATATTATGTTGTGCATATGTATGGTTCCTATTCTAATGTGTTCTGTCATATTATGTTCATTTCAGTCTGTGATTATTTATCCTCTATTTTTGCCCCATCCGTCATCTGTGATTATTAACTTGTGCTTATGTACTGGTTCCTATCCTAGTGTGATTTCATCATATTATGTTCAATTCAGTCTGTGATTAATTATCCTCCTGCAATGATGTGTGATTATTAACTTGTGCTTATGTACTGGTTCCTATCCTTGTGTGATTTCTGTCATATTATGTTCAATTCAGTCTGTGATTAATCACGACATAAAATGTTTAGTTATTTATCCTCCTGCCATGAACGGGTTTTATGTAGTTCTTCTTTGATTAATCTTCCTGCCATGAATTAGATACAGATATGTAGATCCATGAGCTATTCATGTAGATGTGATCATGTAGATATGTTCAGGTTTGGCCTTCTTTGGCCATTTCACAACCCCTAACCATAGACATCTGTCCTAGTAGATCATTCCATCATCTCTTAATTACTGTTACCCTTCTATTTTGTGAAAGTTTAATGACTGGTTACTGATGTTTACCATAAAATAATAATTATATGTCATGTTTCCTGTTATTTATCCTCCTGCCATGAATGTGTAGTTCTATCTATCCTATTTATGTGGTGGTTCCTAATGTGATTTTTGCTTTTTATGTAGTTCATTGTGTTCCTTTCACTGCCTAGTGTTTTTTGACTACCAGTATATGTAGTAATGTAAACATTGTTTCGTTAATGAAGGTTAATGACTCTGTTTACCATAAATTAGGAATTCTATCTGTCCTGCTTTCCTATTATTTTGCCATGAATGTTTAGTTCTATCTATCCTATTTATGTACTGGTTCCTAGTGTGATTTCTGCTTTTTATGTAGTTCATTGTGTTTCTTTCACTGCCTAGTGTTTATAGTGTTTATTTGACTACCAGTATATATTAATTTACTGGTTCCTAGTGTTTATATGAATGTAGTTATGTAAACAGACATGTAGATCCATGTTTAGTTCTATCTATCCTATTTATGTACTGGTTCCTCCTGCCATGAACTGGTTTTTATGTAGTTCTCCTTTCATTAATCCTCCTACCATGAATTAGATACATACATGTAGATCCATGTGCGCTATTCATGTAGATGTGATCATGTAGTTCTATTCAAGTTTTGGTTTTCTTTGGCCATTTCACAACCCCCAACCATAGACATCTGTACTGGTAGCTCATTCCATCATCTCTTAATTAATGTTACCCTTCTTGTTTTGCGAAAGTTTAATGACTGGTTATTGACTCTGTTACCATAAAATAAGAATTATATTGTCCTGCTTTCCTGTTATTATCATCTTGGTTCCTAGTGTTTATTTCACTGCCTTCTATGTGTTTCACACCGATTTCATTATATCTCATTTGTCATAGTATATAATATCTAATGTGGGACCATGTTTTAAGGTTTTGAGGTGCTTTTGCGGTGTGAAAATTTGAAGGATGTCTCAGCCAGGTACTTCAACTAATTTGTAAATTCAATTTTATGTTTACCTTTGTTTAGTGATCATGACTTCGTGTAGCATTGTGATATTTAGTTAAAATTGAGTAATTACCATCTACTTCCTGGGAACTATTAGAAAATGCTTATGCATGTTTTTATTTGTGCATGTTTTTTTTTTAATTACAAACTCCCAATCCATCTTTACCTGCCTGCCAAAACTGAGTGGTTTTTATTGCTATCTGTGCACAAATGGCTTGTTCAATTAAAATTGTATTCTTATCCTAGAAAATACTCATAAACCCATTTGCAAGGAACCAAAAGACCCTAAGTTAATCATTCAATCATGGAACTAATGGTCGAGCTCTCTTGTACTGCTTTCAAGCTAGAACCAAGTGAATAACTGATATCTAATAACATAGAAGCTTAATACTTCCAGATCTTTAATCCACCCTGGATGCATGGGAGGGGTAATCCCTTCTTTCTTTAACCATCTAGAAAGATAAAAGAGAGTGGAATAGCCAATGCAGAAAATCATATGTACTAAAATAATAATCTAAAAATAAGAACAAAGACATAACTCATCCAGAAAGAGATTTGTATGAATTTAAAAAAGAATTTATTGCTCCACAAGTACTCTCTAACTAATTATAACCATATTAAATGTGATATTATTTTTTTCATCTGTATTCAAAAAGTAATGCTCCCTTTATTGATAAAAATGAAAGATGGCAAACTAGTGAACAATAGATGTTAGAAAGGAAAACTGCAGGAGCACGGAAGCATACATTAGAAATAAGCAACAAAATGTTGGGAAGGAGAAAAAGGAGGATGGCATTACAACAAAAAATACCAAGATGTGAAGTTGCAGAAGGGGTCACTAATACGAGATCATTATAGAGTTCATACATACATATATATAAATTATGAGTGTCTAGAAAGAACCTGCTTGAAAGCAATGAATAAGTACCAATCTAGAAAAGATCTTTGTATTGACTAAAGTGGGGTTAGCTTGTTCTTCTTATAGTTTGTTCAACCATCCTTAGTTCAATAATAGCATCTACAAGGACATGGCTCCCTAAGAAAATGTTCACAACCATCCTTTCTGCACATTCTTTCATGGAGGGAAACATCATTTTATCAAAGATAGCCATTCCTCTCAAGACCTGTCTCAATTTTATTTTACCTTTCTTGTTTAAGAACTATGTTGATGATCATGTGTGTTTTAAACAAAAAATTAGGTTATATATGGACCATCGATATGGATCAAAAGCTTATACGTCTACTTAGGGAGGAGTTAGTCAGTGGCAATTTTGTCCCAAACATGCTGGCAGTTCATAGTTGAGACATTCATTGACCAATATGAGGTCAATGCAACTATTTTTCAATTACAGTAGACTGATTTTTACAAAAGTATTTCTTCATCACTAAAGACCTGGTAGAAAATGGAGGTTTCAAGTGGGATAAAGGCCCAATCAAGTGGTCGAAATGACATTTCATGGAATGCCTATGTTGAGGTTTGTGATTGCCTCCTAATGTAGGCTAAATGCCCCAAAATTTATCATTGCACCTTATTTTCTTCATATTCCCTTTGCAGTTCAATCCGTTGGTGTTGTCGTTAATGGAGAGAATCTTACCTTTCCTCAATGACATAATTCAATATTTAGTGAGTGGGGGGTCCTTCTTGAACTATTGTGAATTACATATTTGTTGTTTTACGTTAACATAGTATTGCTTGGACACTAGTATGTGTTCATGTGTTTTAGAAAACTCCCATTCAGAAAACTTCATATAAACATAATTTTCGTTGTCTGTTAATCTATGATAGTCCATTGTGCATATGTTTAGATGAGATTGGGACCCGCCCCTCCTCCAAGCCACGTATCCCTAATTGGTCTTTCAGACAAGACAAGATTCTATTAGACATATTGACTGATGAGTACCTTAGAAAACTATGCACACCAAGGCACTTTTAAAAACCATGTGTTTAATGATATTTGGTGTGCTATAATCGAGAGGCGGGGATTAAAAGACAGAGTAGTCACTTGCAATACCGTGGAAAAATTGAAGAAGTTATATCATTATATGAATCGTTGCACACGAAAAGTGGTTGGGGGTAGGATGAACAAAGAAATGTTCCAATTGTCCCAGATGAGAAGAGTATCCAAGCAGCCATAGTGGTAAGGTTTCATTTATAATTTAACATTTTATGATTTATCGTAATTTCTTAAGTTACCACCATTATGCTTTATCCATTGCAACAAACAAATTCAGATCTGGCGAAACTTATCGACAAACCATTCCCTTATAAGCAACAAATGGATATCTTATGTGGGAAGACCACAGTTAGGGGTTCTCATTTCCTTGGCTCCACCCAAGATGTAGATGTTGATTCGCGGCACTCTTTTGGTGATGATGACAATTCTACAAGACAAGGTTTTTGTGCGATGGGAATGGACTCGCAACAAGTACAGTCCATTGAGGATGACAATTTCAATCCTTTTGATTTTCCTCCTTTGTCTCATCCTCCAAGTTATGAAAAACACTCAGACATAAAATACTCTAATTGAGGATGAGGCAACATCCCTAGACAAGAGACGAACCACACAGCCCAGTCATCCCAGAGTAGAAAAAGGCGAAGCAAGAAGTCTTTAGAACTGTGACCCTAGCTCAATATTGCCAGTTAAATGATCAACGGATGAAGCTGGCAAAATCATTATTCCCTGGGTCTTCTTCATGTACAGCGTCCAAGGACGAAGAGCAATACACTGTAAGGGAGTGGTGTCGCAATTGAAGATAATGGTCGGATACTCACAGGAGTTGTTGATGAGGGTTTTGCCTCTGTTTGAGTTGTGAGCAACTACCCCTAAGAAAACCATTATGATTTTGAAATTATTATAATATCATGATTTTGTTATGACAAAACCTTTAAAAGATTTTCTACAAATTAAATGTATCAATTATATATACCACAAAAAATAGTTTGACAAACTCTATCTCGAAAATTTTTCTAAGTCCACAGACTACTCTATGTATCACAATGAATCCGACTGTGGACTCCGACTTCCTTTAGAATCGAAAAAATTCTGCACAAAATCATCTCGAAAATTTTCGAAGCCCAGACTACTACACTATATCCAACTATCAACTCCGACTTCATACACTCGAATACTTTAGAAATATAACTCCTCTAAATCTGACTTTATACAGTTGGATACTTCATTCTGGACTTCAATTCTCAGAAATTGAATTCTTCTGAATCAGACTTCTAAAGTCGAATTCTCTGTCTTGTTTCTGTCTAACTCCATGAAGTTGAATTTGACTTTCTAATGCACTTATATCTGACTTTCAAAGTCGAATGATATAATCTCGATACAACTTCTGATGAAGCCGAATCAGTCTATTCTCATGTTCTTGTCTCTGACTCCTAGATTCGAATTACACTCTCTTCTGAATCCGACTTCACTGACAAGTCCTGTACTTGTATTTTTATGTGTAGATACTATTTTATCAATTATGAAATGTTGATTGCATATCATCTTATCTTTTAATATGATTTCTGTCAGAACTTACATTGACTAAATATTTTCTCAGTCTATCAAATTATCATTATTAAATATATTCTGACAAGATGAGACATATATACTTAAAATAATCATCTAAGTTTGTTTATGTTTGTATTTGTACCTTTTATTCAAATCTGTCTCTGCTTCATGACATAAAGGAAGATTTTCGTTGCCTTCAAAAAGATATCATGCATTATTGATTTTAGATGCATGGGTATCTGGCAGAGGCTCACCTACCTCTGTCAGACCCACACCTTACTTTTTGGTGCAACTGTCTGTCTCCTTTATGGTTTGAAAGTTTGTATGTCCGAGGTTTCCATACATTTCTTATTTTTCTATGACTCCACCTACCACAAAAAGTATGGGGGTACTCTCTTCTTTTGTCTTTCTTTGCTGCAGATCAATTATTGAAGCACGTTTTTAGCATGGAGCTTACACAGACCATTTAATTGGAAGTTGACCCCTTAGCTGTGAAGCTGCAAGCTTCTCTAAAGACATTGGAAAGAGACAAAGATAGGAGGACCTATGGATAACAAACTCAAAGAGCATCCAAAGGACCCAAGACCTCTCCTCAAACTGCTAGAATTCTAACGGACACCTTTCAACAGGTACTTTTTTGAACCCTATAAAGAAGCCGAAGTTTGATGAAGAGCACATAAATACACAATACAAGGAGAGCATTCACTTCAACAACACTTGAGTTGTGCTAGCCTCTTCTTCAATTCACTTTTGTCTTCTGCTAGCAAAATTTTGTTTACAAGCCTTCTCCTGAGCTGCAAGTTAGAGAGCTTCATCCTTCAGAAAATCCTTTAGCTCTCTTGTCACAGAAGTCTTGTTGTTTGGGTGGCAATTGTAATTGGTCATCTGTCAGTCCACCCCTCCTGTCATAAAGGATTTTGGTTGCAACTCTTATTGTTTTCTCCTTTCTGAATTAGTGTGTTGCTCATTGTTTGAGGCAAACACACATGTGTTTACATTTTACTCTGTGTAATTCTGCAGGAGGTTTGTTCTGCTGTTCCCCTCTTGTGTAGGAAGACCTTGTTGAAGGTAGCGTTGTACCCCTGGTAAGGGAAGACTTGCTTTGGAGCAAGTAGGCTTGTAATACCTCTCAAGGGTGAGAGAGAAGGCCAAGTTCTCTTGGCAGTTAGTGAAATCTCAAGTGGTTTGCTTGAGGACTGGACGTAGAACTTCAATGTGGAAGGGCCGAACCAGGATAAAAACTCTTGTGCACTTGTGTGATTGTTTCGCCAATTACACTTGAATCACACACACCACTAAATCTAATAGATTTGTTTAGTGCTATTTAATTTAGATAAAAATTTTAAAAATACAAGAAGTCCTATTCACCCCCCTCTAGGACATCATTAGTGCCATCTCTATCCAACAAGTGGTATCAGAGCAAGGTCTTCTCAGAAAAATCTAAAGATTTGAGATGAGATGGCAGCTGAAGCTCAAAACTATGAAGGCCAGGTTATTACAAGGCCACATTCTTTGATGGTGAGGATTATCAGTATTGGAAGATGTGGATGGAGTGCTTCACAGAGGCACAGATTTTGTGTGGCAGGTAATAGAACAAGGTGATTTGAAATCCTTGACGAATCCACTTCTGGTCTTTCCATAGCTGATAAGAGAAACATGTCATTAATTAAAAGGCTAAAAATTATCTATGTTGTGCCCTCTCTAAAAAATAATTTAATAGATTATCTGCTTGTAGAACTATAAAAGAATGTGAGATAAATTACAAGTTACATAGAAGGAACCAATAGAGTTAAACAAAACTAGAATAGACATTCTTGTATCTCAATATGAACATTTTAAAATGCTTCCTAATGAAAAACATACTCAAATGTATAATCGTTTTCAAACAAAATAGTAGGACTACGCTCTCAAGGAAAATTTCTTACTAATGAAGAAACAGTAAGGAAAATCCTAAGATCTTTAACTAATGTTTGGACCCCTAAGGTCACTGCCATTGAGGAAGCACATGATTTAACTCAACTTTCCATGATAAGTTAATTGGATCCTTAATGGCTCATGAAATTAATATGGAAAGATTTTCTAAAAATTCTTTGAAAAAAGAAAATGCCAAATGCTTTGAAGGTTGCAGATTCCTCTTCATCTGAAGACTCTAAGGAGAAATCAGATGATAGTGATGATGAGGCAATGATGTCAAGGAAATGCAAAGAATCCTTGCAAAGAAGAAGAAGTTCGGCTCCAAAAGATTTTTCAAGAAAGATAAGAAGAATTAGCCAACCTGCTATGATGCAATCAACCAGGACACTACAAATCTGAAGTCCTAAGCCGAAAAGAAGATCAAGCAGAATGATCCGACAAAAGAAAGGCAAAGAAAGCAAAGAAGTAAATAAAGAAGTTAGAAAATACAAGAAAAAGGCAATGGCAGCAACATGGGATAATGATGAAGCCACCAGTTCAGACTCGTCAAGCCCAGAATCTGGAGAAGAAGAAAAGACAAATCTAGCCCTCATGGCAGGACTAGATCAGGTAAATTCTGAAACATGCTTCACATCTTGTTCTGAATCTGATTCTGACAGTCTTAAAGATGCTTTCAATGAGTGTATGAAAAAATTATAAAACAGTAGTCAAACAAATGAGGATAGTTAAGTTAAATTTGCTAAATCAAGAAAAAGCTAATACCTTCTAAAAAAATGAAATAGAAAGGTTAGGACAAAGTCTAAGTGAAACTAAAAGAGCAAATGAACTATTATGTGAGGACTTAAAAAATTAAAATAGTAAGATCATGGAATAGAATCATATTTAAAAGAACTTAAGGATGAAGGAAAAATTAAAAGAAGAAAAACAAATACCTAAGAGCTACTATAGAGAACAATTCTAATTGTAAAACTTCCTTGTTTGTTAAATTAAAAGGCTCTACGATAGGTAAGAAAAAGTATGGAGTAGGATACACACCTCCACTAATGAAGAAGTTCGGCAACCAAAGTTTATCCAACTCCTCAATTTGTAAAAGAAAAAGGAATTAAAAATCCTAAAAAGTTTAATCAACATGTTTATAAACAAAAATAGAAATTTAATAACACTACACACATTAAGAATACTTTTGATTTATGTTGTAGCACCACAAGAAAATGCGCCTAACGATGGGTATTTCCGACGGATAATTATCTGTCGGAAATTCCGACAGTTATTACGACGGAACATTTTTCCGTCAGAAAATCCATCGGAACTCTGACTGAAATATTTCCGTCAGAAATATCCGTCGGTACTCATAGCTTACCGAAGGATATTCCGACGGAAATATGTCCGTCGGAATATCCGTCGGTTAAAACCGCCTTTTCTCTCACGCCAACCATCCCCAACGACCGAGGGAACCCAACCCTATCTCTCCTCTCTTCCCCCCCCTCTCTCTCTCTCTCTCTCTCTCTCTTCTCTCTCTCTCTCTCTCTCCCTCGCTCTCTCATTCTCTTCCTCTCTCTCTTCTCTCTCTCTCTCCTCTCTCTCTCTCTCTCGCCGCTCGCCGCCGCGCCCCTCGCCGCCTGCCGTTGCCACCGACGGCAGCCGGACTAACCCAGTCGTTCACCGCCCGCCTCGCCACTAGTGCCCAGCCCACCCCCAGTCCTGCCCCCCTGCCCCAGCCGGGTATGTATCCGCCCCCCCTCCCCCTCTCTTCCCCACCCTCGCTACCTCCCCAGCAACCGGCCCCCCCCCCCAACGGACCCACCCACCCCTCCACACCACCCCCGTCGCCCCCCTCCCCTCCCGTCCAAGCCAGCCCCCCCCCCTCCCCCGCGCACCTCCCCTCCCTTCCCCAACCGGCAGCCCACCTCCCCTAACCGGAAACCCACTGCTGTCGGCCCACTCCCCCCTCCTCCCAGACCTCGCCCTCCCCTGTCCCCCCTCACCCTCCCTTCCCCAAACAGCCCCCCCCCCCTAACCGGCCCCCCCCCCCTATCGGCCCCCCCTCCCCCCCCCCCCCCCCCCCCCCCCCCCCCCCCCCCCCCCCCCCCCCCCACCCCCTGTCGCCCCCCCCCCCCTCCCCCTACATTCCTCACCCCTGCCACCCCTTCATTTTTTTAAATTTTTGAATAGAATGTATTTAATAATTTTGTGAGATTTGTGCGTATTATAGGTTTTGACGGTTCTGTCATAGTTTGTTGAGCACTATGAGAGGATCATGGAGCCTCGAATATTTTCTTGATAATTATAGAATTTATATGTTTTTTGCTTATATGAGAATTAACCATATGCATGTGTTAAATTTAATTTTGTAAAGTAGGTATACCATGAAATATGTTTAGAATATTTTGATCTAGGATTTTGAGTATCATAAGCATGTTATAGACTATTTAACCCATTTTATCCCTTTTGTAGAATTTTAAGCGTTTGCATAATATCCTCTTGAAATTTGATTTAAATTCAAAGATAGTTATAATGCTTCAAAAATTCTACAAAATTATAAATGTGTTATTTCACATGTAAGTAGCCTAAGATAAAAATCTGAGCATGTTCTAACTTCTATTTTTAATAGTTATGAATTTATGAACTTTTATAATCATGATAAGCATGTTTAGTTAAATCTCATTTAATCAATGTTTAGCTACTGTTAGATAGTAACATAAAACTTCTGAAAGGTTTCTAGCATGTGTCCATGTCATAAGCATGTGTGCATGAGTAAGAAATAAAAAAACATGTGGTATAATGTAAGATTAAAAGAAATAGTATGCTAATGTCAAAATGTGCCAATGAAAACCTCTACCGTAGAAGGTTGTGAAGTCGTACTGCAGAAAAGTAGTTATAATGAGTCATTGAATACGGTTATAATGTCATGTTGATGCATGGAGGGATTGGAAAAGGTAAATATTGATTGGCCTTCTAGGGCATTTAGTGGCGTTTTTATTTTAAGATTTTCAATGCTTCTTCACATGTCAAAGATGCTAAAATCTGAAAGAAGGTAATGCTGAAAAATATGATACTAATTGTTGCGAAAATGAGTCAATCTGTTCATTTTCTTGGAAAGTAACTAAGGATGTGATCTTTCCTAAAAAAATAGGAGAGAGTTTGTGAAAATTGACGTGTGCGAACTGATGGAATCCAATTGGAATCTCGGATTGGGTGGGTGTTGAAAAGGCGAGTCTAAAAAAAACCCATCTAAAGGATAAAAAACACACAACTGGGGGTCCAAAATCCCAAATAGGGATCTGATCGGCATGCCGTTTGCTCCGACACGACCAGGTGGGTTAAATGACGTGTGCGAACTGACAGAATCCGATTTGGATCCCAGATTGGGTTGGACATTGAAATGCGGATCTAAAAAAAACCCAAATCTAAATGATTAAAACACGCAACCCAGGGATCCAAAATCCCAAATAGGGATATGATCGGCGTGTCGTTCACTCCGACACGACCAGGGTTAAATTGACGTGTACAAACTGACGGAATCCGATTTGGACTCCCGGATTGGGTTGGGCGTTGAAATGACGGATCTAAAAAACCCAAGTATAAATGATCAAAACACACAACCCGGGGGGTCCAAAATCCCAAATAGGGATCTGATCGGCGTGCCTTTGCTTCGACACGACCAGTGGGTTAAATTGACGTGTGTGAACTGACAGAATCCGATTTGGAATCCCGTATTGGGTGGCCGTTGAAATGACGGATCTAAGAAACCCAAGTCTAAAGGATTAAAACACACAACCCTGGGGTTCAAAATCCCAAATAGGGATTTGATCGGCGTGTGTCGTTCGCTCCGACACGACCGGGTGGGTTAAATGACGTGTGCGAACTGATGGAATCCGATTTGGATTCCCGGATTGGTTGGGCGTTGAAATGACGGATCTAAAAAAATACAAGTCTAAATAATCAAAACACGCAACCCGGGGGTACAAAATCCCAAATAGGGATCTGATCGGCGTGCCGTTCACTCCGACACGACTGGGTGGGTTAAATTGATGTGTACGAACTGACGAAATCCAATTTGGATTCCCGGATGGGTTGGGCATTGAAATGACGGATCTAAAAAAACCCAAGTCTAAATGATCAAAACACGCAACCCGGGGGTCCAAAATCCCAAATAGGGATCTGATCGGCATGCCGTTTGCTTCGACACGATTGGGGGGTTAAATTGACGTGTGCGAACTGACAGAATCTGATTTAGAATTCCGGATTAGGTTGGCGTTGAAATGACAGATCTAAAAAAACCCAAGTCTAAAGGATTAAAACACGCAACCGGGGGTCCAAAATCCCAAATAGGGATCTGATCGGCGTGACGTTCGCTCCGACACGACTGGGTGGGTTAAATTGACATGTGCGAACTAATAGAATCCGATTTGGATTCCCGGATTGGGTTGGGCGTTGAAATGACGGATCTAAAAATACCCAAGTCTAAATGATCAAACGCAACCCGGGGGTCCGAAGTCCCAAATAGGGATCTGATCAGCGTGCCGTTCACTCTGACACGACCGGGGGGTTAAATTGACGTGTGCAAACTGACGGAATCCGATTGGAATCCCAGATTGGGTTGGGCGTTGAAATGATGGATCTAAAAAAACCCAAGTCTAAAGGATTAAAACATACAACCCGGGGGTCCAAAATCCCAAATAGGGATCTGATCGGTGTGCCTTTTGCTCCGACACGACTGAGTGGGTTAAATTGACGTGTGTGAACTGACAGAATCCGATTTGGATCCCGGATTGGGTTGGACGTTGAAATGACATGTCTAAAAAAACCCAAGTCTAAAGGATTAAAACACGCAATCCGGGGGACCAAAATCACAAATAGGGATCTGATCGGCGTGCCGTTCGCTCTGACACGACTGGGTGGGTTAAATTGACATGTGCGAACTAACGGAATCCGATTTGGATTCCTGGATTAGGTTGGGCATTGAAATGACGGATCTAAAAAAACCCAAGTCTAAAGGATTAAAACACACAACCCGGGGGTCCAAAATCCCAAATAGGGATCTGATCGGCGTGCCGTTCTCTACGACACGACCGGGTAGGTTAAATTGACATGTGCGAATTGACGGAATCCGATTTGGATTCCCAGATTGGGTTGGGCGTTGAAATGACGGATCTAAAAAAACTCGTCTAAATAATCAAAACACGCAACCGGGGGTCCAAAATCACAAATAGGGATCCGATCGACGTGTCGTTCGCTCCGACACGATCGGGTAGGTGAAATTGACATGTGTGAAGTGACGAAATGCGAATTGGATTCCAGATTGAGTTGGACGTTCAAATGACAGATCTAACGAAAACCAAGTCTAAAGGATCCAAAATATTTTTTATTAAACTTGAGGAATAATCACATGTTTTAAATTTAAATTTTTAAAAATAATATGTATATTAATTTTTATTGATGTTTCTTCATATAATTTTTTTTAATATAGGATCCTCGACACTTGACGATCAGGAGACGGGGACGGCGGACGATCCAGCAGACTTGTCTTGATTTTTAACATTTATGATTTTATGATTTTGTGTTAGTTATGTTTTATGATTTTATGTTTCATTGTGAATACCTTCTATTGTGGAATGCATGAATATTTTAGCAGGTTTTAAATTATTATTCTAATTTCTGTAATTAAAAAAAAAATACAGATTTCCGATGGTTTTTTCGACGGATAGTTTCCGTCGAAAAATGTGTAGTTGACCGACGGAATATATCCGTCGGTATTCTGTCGGAAGTTCCGACGGAATAATTTCCGATGGATTTTTTCGGTCAAGTGTTGAAGATCTATGCAGGGATCTAGAGAAAACATCTCTTGAAGAAGAAGAAGAAGAGAAAAATAAGAGGAAAAGGAAGATCCTGCACTAGAAGAACTTCAACAGCAAGAAGAACAACAAGAAGGACTTCCTAGAGACTTGAGGTATCACAGAGATCATCCAAGAGAAAATATAATGGTGATCATCAAGATAGGGTAAGAACAAGAGGTATGCACAATCCCTGTGATTTTTCTACTTTAGTCTCTCAAATTAAGCCTAGGACAATCGATGATGCACTGGCTGATGAATCTTGGATCCTTGGTATGCAAGAGGAACTTAATCAATTCCAATGCAGTCAGGTTTAGACTCTTGTCCCTAGACCTTCTGACCATCCAGTTATTGGGCCAGATGGGTCTTCAGAAACAAAATGGATGAATCAGGAGTAATCACTAGGAACAAGGCTAGACTTGTAGCAAAGGGTATTCCCAAGAGGAAGGCATTGATTTTGATGAAACTTATGCCCAATGGCTAGATTAGAGGCAATTAGAATTTTATTAGCATATGCATGCTCCCTCAATATCAACTTATTTCAAATGGATGTTAAAAGTGTTGTGTTGAGGTGTATGGAATTTCTTAAAGTTGAATTTTTAATGATGACCATGTACATCACTCATACTATGATTTGATGATGACATATTTGACAATTTGTACATATTGAATATATTATAATAATACTCAAACAACATGTCTTGACATTTAATATTTCACATTTTACTGTTAATGACATGTTTTGATGTCTACACTTCATATTTTCAGGTTCACATAATTCTGTCAAAGTTGTGTCGACACAGATGTCAAGTGTGTCGACACACCTCTACATTCAGAGCATAAAAGAGTCAGTGGTGTCGACACATGTGGCTGTTGTGTCGACACAGTGTATGAATTCAGAAAACAGTGAAGGAAGCAATAGCCAGTGGTGTCGACACAGTTTGCTTGTGTGTCGACACTCACTGTCCTACCAGAAGCCTGTTCTGAAGCCAGTAGCCAGTGTTGTCGACACAGTCTGCCTATGTGTCGACACACTTCAACTGAAGCTCAAAAATGGGAATTTTTCTGGACACGTGTCTACATGGGAATCAAGGGAATTGACCTAGATATTTGTGCCCCACACTCCAAGGCTCCACATGGACACATGGGACTATATACCCATGATCCTCGTACTCCAAAAGTAAGGGAGATGGGACTTTTCCAGAAGAAGAGGAGAGGAGCGGGAAAAGCTCTTGCGTCCAGAAGGGAGCAGAGGAGCACCTCCAAAGGGAAGAAGAAGAAGGGAAGAAGAGGAGGAGTTCCTGATTGAGGCTTTGCTGATCAGAAGGAGATCCATCTGAGTCTATAATTCATTTGAGTGTCAATTTTTCTATGTGATCTGTGTATGTGTTTTACACATATCGCCTTATTCTGTTTTGTTCTACTTTTTCATTGTACTGAGATAGATCATGCTAAAGGATCTACTCTCTAATTGTGCTTGTCCAAGCAGAACATGGATCCTTCGTGGTCTAGAGGTTTTGAGTACTGTGTATCAGGTTGGAGCGGTAGTGCACTGAGTTGGAGCCGTGTGCTCTGGTGCTTGAGCCATCGTGCTCAAGTGCTTGTGAATTTTCTGAATTCACAAGTGATCTGTGGAGTAGGTCGTCGTGCCTATCTCCTGGGTTTCTTTGAGTCGTCGCACTCAAAGAGGTGGAGTCGTCGTGCTCCAGGTTGTATGCACTAGTCTTAGTGGTTCCTCATCGTGAGGAGGTGGACGTAAGAGACACAAGTTGTGTTCTCCGAACCACCTTAAAAATCTTCTGTGCATAGTGGTTGAGTGTGGTTTGCTGTCTATATTCACTATACTCACACACCACTCTTGGATCTGATCGAAATGTGTGTATTACTCATTTTAATTCCACTTCTGATACACACATTCATAGTTAATTGTTAAAGTCACCTATCTGATCCTAACAATTAATATCAGAGTAGGTCTGAGTCAATTCTATACTCTGAGGTGCTTTAGTGAATTTTCTGTGTTTCTGATTTTGATTCACTCAATTACTTGCTCAAATTGTACTGTGTGTTTGATTTGATTGTCTTTATCATGGACTCTAGAGGTTCGTTGCTGAAGGTCATTTAATTAATAGACCTCCATTTTTTGATGGTACTGACTATCCTTACTGGAAGAATCGGATGATGGTTTTTCTTAGAACACAGAACTATGAAGTATGGAGAATTGTTGAAAAAGGACCAATCGAAGTCACTGGAGATGAACATCAATGGCCCAGGGAGCAGATCAAAAGAGTCACCCTGAACTACAGTGCCATGAACATGCTGCAATGTGCCATCCATCCAAAGGAGTATTCCAGAATCTCTATGTGTATGTCTGCCAAGGAGATGTGGAATAAATTAGAATTGCTATATGAGGGCACATCTCAAGTTAGAGAAACCAAAGCAAACATGTTAGTTTTGATTATGAATTGTTATCATGAAATGATGAAACCATATCTGAGATGTTTGGTAATCATCAATGGACTTCGAGCTTTGGGTAAGGAATACTCAAATGAAGATTTGGTAGAAAAATTTTGCATTCTTTATCTCCTGTGTGGCACACTAAGCCACAATCATTGAGGATTCAAAGGATTTATCCAAAATAACATTAGATGAACTCATTGGATCTTTAATGACTTATGAGCTAAATATTAAGAGATCTGAAGAACACATGCTGAAATCAAAACCATTACTCTTAAAGCTTCATCAAGTATAAAGGAAAATCTAAAGAAATTTTGAAGCTGAAAAATCTGAATCTACTGATGATAATCTTGCTTTGATTACTAGACAATTTAGGGCATTTCTGAAATCAAACAAGAAGAATTTTGGTAATAAGAAAAATGTCATGTCTAGTAAAAAGAAACACTTCTCCCATGTTGATCATAACAAAACTGATGAAATTCCTGTGTGTTACAGGTGCAACAAATCTGGGCATATGAAGGCTGAATGTCGAGAGGCTAAGAAGGACAAGTACAAAAACAACAAGAAGGAGTTTCACAAAATGAAGAACAAGGCCATGGTTGCTAGATGGTCAGATGAGGATCAAAGCTCAGACAGCAATGAAGAATCCTCAAGCTCAGAAGGAAATGAAATCTGCTTCATGGCTGGAAGTAGTGAACAAAGGTAGATATGTCTTTTGAACTATTTACCATTGAAGATTGGCAAGAAGCATATGGTAATTTAGTTGAAATCTTTTGATGTTAGAAAAGAAAATAAATATTTGAAAAGAAAAATTGATAACATTCTTCATGACACATCATCTTCTGGAAAAATTCTGAATTAGAAGCTCAGATTTCAGATCAAATCAAAGAAAATGATGAATTGTTAATTTTTGTTGATGATCTAAAATTGAGAATTCAAAAATTGAACAAAGAAATTATCTATTCTGTCAAGAAATTTGAAGAAAAAGAGAAGGAAAATCAAGAAAATTTAAATCAAATTGAAAAACTCAATCTTTGCCTTAAAGAAAAAGAAGACATCATCAAGAACTTGACACAAGGCAAAGAAAATCTGAATGCTCTACTGGGAATGAAAATGAATTCAAATAAGCATGGCTTAGGTTTTGAACCACAAAATTCAAAGAAAACTAAATCATCTCCAAAGAAAATAAAAACCATCAAAAATTCCTATAATAAAATTTGTCAAGACAGCATCTGAAAATAAAGGAAAAATACAAAAACAGAAACAACCTGTGAGTTCGACACACTCTGCATAGGTCGACCTACCCTCTTATAAAAATCAGAAAAACTTCAAACCAATAAATAATCATCTTTCTCATGGAAATTGGAATGTTTTCTCATCTTACAATTCGAGATGGAATAATTCATGGAACCAAAGGTACAATGGTAACCAACAGTTCAATCCATATTTTTATCACTCACAATTTCCTGCTCATCAACAACATTACATGCTAAGGTTTTCACAGTGGAACAAACCAACTAAGAGGTCTAATGTTCAGAAAAATGAAAAATAAAAAATTGAATCTCTTGTTTCAAAGAACACTGTGAAGAAAACTGCTCAAATATGGGTTAGAAAGGATCTACTTTCTCTTCTAACTCAAGATGTTGGTATCAATCACATCTGGGTACCAAAAACATTTCTGTCTAATTTGTTGTGTGCAGGAAAGCCGTGCATCCAATTCAAACATCTGGATTCTTGACAGTGGATGCTCACGGCACATGACAGGAGACAGAAATAAATTTTCATGCTTGATTGAAAAGGAAGGTGGATCAGTCACCTTCAGAGGTAAGAATAAAGGAAAAATACTTCGCAAAGGAAAAATTGGTAAGTCTTGCATAACCTTGAGTGATGATGTTTGCTTAGTTAAAGGATTGAATTACAACTTGCTTAGTATAAGTCAATTGTGTAACAATGGTCACAAAATTCTTTTTAAATATGGTTCATGCAAAATAATTGACTCCTTTTCTGAGCAAATCAAATTGATTGGCAAAAGAGAAAATAATGTTTACATGATAGATTTGTGTGATAACTCTTCTTCAAATGTTTGTTTGATTGCAAATAAAAATCACATTGCTGGTTGTGGCATAAAAGGTTGGGTCATGCAAGCTTCTCAACCATTAGAAAACTCATAAGAATGAATCTGTAAAATGTCTTCCTGAATCTTTCCCTATCATTGACAATCAAGTTTGGGGATATTTGCTCAAGGAAAACAAACAAGAAACTTTTAAAGTGTTCAATGAAGTACTTACATCTAAACCACTTGAGTTACTTCATATGGATCTTTTTGGTCCAACTAGAACTCTATGTCTCAGTGGTAATAGATATAGATTTATGATCATTGATGACTTTAGTAGTGATACACTTGAGTCTTATTCTTATCCCATAAAAGTGATGTATGTTCAGAATTCAGAAAATTTTACAATTCTTCCTTAATGGATTTGTCTTTCAAATTGAAATCTATTTTAATAGATCATGGGGGTGAATTTGAAAATAAATCTTTTTCTGATCTATGTAATGATCTGAACATACTCCATAAGTTTTCTTCACCTAGAACTCCAGAATAAAATGGAGTTGTAGAAAGGAAAAACAGAACACTTGTGGAAATGGCCAGAACTATGCTCTTAGAAAGTAAGCTTTCAAATCTTTTTGGGCTAAAGCTGTAAATATAGCTAATTTCATTTTGAATAGAGCATTGTTAAGACCAAAGATCAGAAAAACCCTTATGAGTTGCTCAAGGATAAAAAGCCAAGTGTGTCATATTTCAAAATTTTTGGTTGCAAATGTTTGTTCATAATAACAACAAAGAAAATCTTGATAAGTATGATGCAAAAAGTTTTGAATCAATCTTCTTAGGTTATTCTGAAAATTCAAGAGCTTATAGAGTTTATATTTTGAAAAATAAGACTGTGGAAGAATCTCCACATGTCATTTTGATGAAAATTTCCAAAATGTTGACATTCCTAATTTGTACAGAACTCAAATATGTGATGATGAGGATGATTTTCTTGAACATCCATCCACAAATCTTGAAGAGCAAGAAGTATTATTGAAATGCCAACTTCAAGTACTTCAGGTAATCATGTTCCTGAAATTCATACAAACCCTGAGGTAATTTCTGAACCCAGATTCTTAAAGGATCATTCACTTGAAAACATTGTTGGTAATTTGCAAGATGGAATAAGGACCAGATCATCTTTTCATTCTGTCATAGATGAGGATTCTTTGGCATTACTATCCCAAATTGAGCCCCAAAAATTGATGAAGCTTTATCTTGTGAAAACTGGATAAATGCTATGCATGAAGAGCTTCATCAATTTGAAAGAAATCAAGTTTGGGATTTAGTACCAAAACCCTCAGATCTAACTACAGTCATTGGAACTAGATGGATTTTCAGAAATAATTGAATGAATTTGGTCAAATTGTACGAAATAAAGCTAGACTTGTTGCTCAGGGGTATAACCAAGAACTTGGCATTGATTTTGAAGAGTCTTATGCCCCTGTAGCAAGACTTGAAGTTGTTCGAATATTCTTGCATTTGCTGCTTCTTTGAAATTCAAAGTTTTTAAATGGATGTCAAAAGTGCATTTTTAAATGGTACATAAAAGAAAATGTTTTCATAAAACAACCCTTTGGGTTTGAAAATGACAAATCCTGATCATGTCTGTATGCTTCATAAGGCTCTTTATGGTCTTGAACAAGCTCCAAGAGCTTGGTATGACCGGTTGATCTCCTTTCTTGCAAATAAAGGTTACATAAGAGGAAACATTAATCAAACCTTGTATACAAAAACTGAAAAAATATTTCATTGCTGTTCAAGTTTATGTTAATGATATCATTTTTGAATCAACGGATAATAATTTGTGCAATGAGTTTGCCCATCTTATGCAATCTGAATTTGAAATGAATGTAATGGGTGAACTTACATTCTTTTTAGGTCTACAAATTCATCAAACTTTTGAAGGAATATTTCTGAGTCAAACAAAATATGTCAAGCAGTTAATCAAAATATTTGACTTCCAAAACATCAAGCCATCCAGCACACCAATGGCCACAAGTGTAATACTTGAAAGTGATACTTCTGGTAAGCCTACTAGTGCTAAACTTTATAGAGGTATGATTGACTCTCTTCTCTATTTAACTACCTCTAGACAGATATTCAATTTAGTGTCTGCATGTGTGCCAGATTTCAAGCAAATCCTAAAGATAGTCACATGACTGCTTTTAAAAGAATTTTAAATATTATCTTTCTTCATGTGATTTAGGACTTTGGTATCATGTTGGTTGTAAATTGGACTTGATTGCATATAGTGATGCTAATTATACCTGGTGCAAACTTGACAAGAAAAGCACTGGTGGGTTGTGTTTATATCTAGGTGGTTGACTTATTCTTGGGCTTCCAAAAAGCATCATTCTGTTGCTCTTTCTACTGCAGAAGCAGAGGTTGTTGCTGCTGGTAGCTGTGGTACTCAAGTTCTTTGGGTCAAACATCAACTCCTAGATTATAATCACACATTAGGTTGCATTCCATTCTTGTAATAACATCAGTGCTATAAATTTGTCCAAAAATCCTATTCAGCATTCCCCACAAACACACATTGACATTCGACATCATTTCCTTCGAGATGAAGTCTTAAAGAATTCTTTTGAACTCCACTTCATTGACACAGAAAAATAAATTGCATACAATTTTCACTAAGCCTCTTGCAGAACCTAGATTCACTTTTCTTAGAAGGGAACTTGGTTTATGCAAGTTTTCACATGTCTGATATCTTCATCTTATTTCCTAGTGCAAATAAAAGTCATTCTTTCTTGTAAATAAATTCCTACTTCTCAATTGCATTAGAATTCTTGGTATATCAAATAGTGATTTGAAGAAAGGCAAGTTAGGCTTGTCTGGAGACTTTCATATGTGTGAGTATATGTCTCCGCCAAATATCAAGATCTCTTATGCAATTGTTGAGGGGGAGTATTTATCTTTTAATAAAATTCAGTTGTTGATTCTGTTCTCACTTTATTCATTTCCTATCTTTTGTTCACCTTGCGATGGAGAGCTACTTGATAGGGGGAGTCATTGTCTATTCTTCACTCATTTCTCTTGACAGTTGTTGTCTATTTTGAGCCCCAATTATCAAAATTTTTGAGTCCTTGTGCTATTTTCATGGGAGAGACTTAAAACATTGAAACTAAACTCACTGTGCATTTAGTTTAATTTCAAAGAATTACTTTCATCTCAAAATTGTGCAATCTTAATATGAGTGTCTTTAAAATGATTTGCAAAACACTATTATAGGTACATGAGTGGCTTTAATATTTCACATGTGTGTTTAATCTTCATTTTTACCACATGTTAAGAATAATCTCTCTACACTCATATTCATGACTCTTATGGTCAAAGCAAACATATTCTTGCAAAAAAACAAAAGAAAATAAACAATAATCTAGAAGGATACAGACAGAGCATTGCAACTTGTATATTATGAGTAACTGGCCATCTCACCTAACCAAGTGCTTTGTCTCGCGTTAAAAAGTGGTTAACAATTTGTCATCTCCGTGCAAGGTAATGAAAGTTAAACTACTGAGTAATCAGGAGGTGTTGCATCTGATAAATGTGATCTCTTGCATTGAAAAGTGAGATTTAACTAATTATTCTTGTATTCTTTCACAGTTAAAAATGAAAGCAAATTCAAAAAGACAGGATAGAAAAGCTCATGACCTGAATAAAGTTCATGTATTGAGTTTAGACCTATTATTCTACAATGCGTTAAACTTCAAGCTCATAACATCTTGTTAAATATTTCTACTCACTCATATAGGTCACATTAATTCACATTTACATCATTATTTTAACAACATTCAGACCATATGTCTTGCTCTGCTTTGTGTTGAGTGGGTCTTTGTGATTACACTTGATTGCACAGTACCAAAAATAGAATACCTTCTCTCATATGTCAATATCACTTTGTCACATTATTTTGATCATTCTTGAACCTTCATTTCCACAATTTGATTTCTTTATCTCCTACCATCTTTATTTCTCTCTCTTGTCTAATTTTTTGATGTTGTCAAAAAGGGGAGAAAGTTCTTTATAGGGGAGAATGCAGGGATAGGGGAGTCCTTGTAAGGCTTTTAGGAGATTGCGTATGAAAAGACCAAGTTTGTGCATTTATTTTGTCATCATCAAAAAGGGGGAGAATGTTGTGTTTAGTGTGTATTGGAATTTCTTAAAGTTGATTTTTTAATGATGACCATTGTACATCACTCATACTTTGATTTTGATGATGACATATTGGACAATTTGTACATATTGAATATATTATAATAATACTCAAACAACATGTTCTTGACATTTAATATTTCACATTTTACTGTTAATGGCATGTTTTGATGGTCTACACTTCATATTTTCAGGTTCACATAATTCTGTCAAAGTTGTGTCGACACAAGATGTCAAGTGTGTCGACACACCCTCTACATTCAGAGCATAAAAGAGTCAGTGGTGTCGACACATGTGGATGTTGTGTCTACATAGTGTATGAATTCAGCAAACAGTGAAGGAAGCAGTAGCCAGTGGTGTCGACACAGTCTGCTTGTGTGTTGACACTCACTGTCCCTCCCAGAAGCCTTTTCTGAAGCTAGTAGCCAGTGGTGTCGACATAGTCTGCCTGTGTGTCAACACACTTTGACTGAAGCTCAAAAATAGAAATTTTTCTGGACACGTGTCTGTATGGGAATCAAGGGAATTGACCTAGATATTTGTGCCCACACACTCCAAGGCTCCACATGGACACATGGGACTATATATACCCATGATACTCGTACTCCAAAAGTAAGGGAGCTGGGACTTTTCCAGAAGAAGAGGAGAAGAGCGGGAAAAGCTCTTGCGTCTAGAAGGGGAGCAGAGAAGCACTACTAAAGGGAAGAAGAAGAAGGGAAGAGGAGGAGGAGTTCCTGATTGAAGCTTTGCTGATCAGAAGGAGATCCATCTGAGTCTGTAATTCATTTGAGTGTCAATTTCTCTATGTGATCTGTGTATGTGTTCTACACCCTTATTCTGTTTTGTTCTACTTTTTCATTGTACTGAGATAGATCGTGCTAGAGGATCTACTCTCTAATTGTGCTTGTTCTAGCAGAATTTGGATCCTTTGTGGTCCAGAGGTTTTGAGTACTGTGTACTCAGGTTTGGAGCCGTAGTGCTCTGAGTTGGAGCCGTTGTGCTCTGGTGCTTGAGCCGTCGTGCTCAAGTGCTTGTGAATTTGCTGAATTCACAAGCGGTCTGTGAAGTAGGTCATCGTGCCTATCTCCTGGGTTTCTTTGAGTCATCGTACTCAAAGAGGTTGGAGTCGTTGTGCTTTAGGTTGTATGCACTAGTGTTAGTGGCTCCTGCATCGTGAGGAGGTGGACGTAGGAGACACAAGTTTTGTTCTCCGAACCACCTTAAAAATCTTCTGTGCACAGTGGTTTGAGTGTGGTTTTCCGTCTATATTCACTATACTCAAACACCACTCTAGGATCTGATCGAATTATGTGTATTACTCATTTTAATTCCGCTGCCGTACACACACATTCTTAGTTAATTTGTTAAAGTCACCTATCCGATCCTAACAAAAGGTGCTTTTCTGATGGTTTTATAAAAGAAGAAGTTATGTTGAGCAGCCACCAGGTTTTGAAGATACTAAATATCCATATCATGTTTTCCGTTTAAAGAAGACACTATATGGTCTGAAACAAGCTCAAGAGCTTGGTATGAAAGCTTAAGTGCTTATCTTATATCACATGATTTTATAAGAGGTAAAGTTAATAGCACACTATTTATTAAAAAATTTTAGAATAAATCTTAATAGTGCAAATATATGTTGATGATATTATTTTTGGTTCTACTAATGAATCACTTTGTAAATTCTTTGAAAACCTTATGCACAGTGAGTTTGAAATGATAATGATGAGTGAGCTTAATTATTTTCTTGGGTTACAAATTAAGCAGACCAAGGAAGGTACTCACATTTGTCAAACCAAATACATTTCAGATTTACTTTCTAAATATGGTTTTGACAAGTGTAAGCCCTTAGGAACGCCCATGAGCTCAAGAATTAAGTTAGATAGTGATCCACTTGGTAAGAAAGTAGATCAAAAGGTCTATAGAGGCATGATAGGATCACTACTCTATCTTACTACTAGTAGACCTGATATAATCTTCAGTGTATGTTTGTGTGCAAGATTTCAAGCTGATCCTGGAGAATCTCATGTTCTTGCTGTTAAAAGAATTTTTAGATATCTTATAAACACAAGTAAATTCGGTTTACGGTATCCCAGATGTTCTGATTTCAAATTAATTGGATATAGTGATGCTGACTATGCTGGATGCAAAATAGATAGAAAAAGCACCAGTGGTACTTGTCAAATACTTGCAGGGTGCTTAATTTCTTGGTCTTCCAGACAGAAGAATTCTGTAGCATTATCCACAACAGAAGCAGAATATATTGCAGCTGGAAGTTGTTGCACTCAACTGCTATGGATCAAACACCAATTGGAAGACTATGGTCAAAGACTTCAAGAAATTTCAATGTTGTGTGACAACATAAGCGCAATCAATTTGACACAAAAATTCTATACAACACTCAAAAACAAAACATATTGAGGTTAGACATCACTTCATCAGGGACCATGTAAATAATGGTGACATTTTACTTGATTTTGTTTCTACAGAAAATCAACTTGCTGATATTTTCACTAACGACACTAGAGGCCTTCCAGAAAACCTTTTGGGCCAATTTGGGACAGTGTGTCGACACTAGAGGCCTTCCCAGAAAACCTTTTGGGCCAATTTGGGACAGTGTGTCGACACTAGATCAAGTAGTGTCGACACTAGAGGCCTCCCAAAAAAAACATATAGCTCAAGTGTAACCCAAAAAAACATCTCATGCAGCAATTTACTTGCCCCTCTTATAACTCTCTAATGAATGACATTTAGAAAAACTGTTCAACACAAAATATGACGAGGACAACTAGAAGGAGAACTTTTATGTTGGGGTTTGATCTAATTCGGTCTCGAATCCAAGAAATATATGAAGAACATAAAGCTAATGTAGCCCGAAATCGCAGTATCATGCAGTGACTCTCTTACCACGCTTATAACTCTCTAACAAAAGACTTTTGGATAAAATGTCCAACATAAAAGATGATCGTGACTAAAGTAGAAGAACTTTAATGAAGGAAGTTTGGTCTAATTCGGTATAAAATCACGTGCATAATAAGAAGAATAGGAAAAGCCCTAACTGTGCGCGACTTAGGGAAAACTACGAATACACAATGTATACTCCATGAAAATTAGTGAAACCAAGTGCAATGAACCTAGACTCGAAGATCTACATGATGGTGTTGGTTTTCTTTAATCTTGGCCAAAGAACACACCTTATGATGAGATCTAAGACCAGTCATTGTTCTAGATGCAGCAGAGGATGAAGGGGGATGATGCTCCGGTCCCAGCCTTTCTCCTCCTCCTCTGAAGCCCTAGCCCCCTCAAACGTCCCTAACTCATTGCCAAACCTTTCCCAAGAGTTTAGTGACGATTTCTTATAGATTTAGGATGTAACTACATGTCCTAGTGGACTAGGAAAGGGGCTGCGAATTCTGCTTTCTACTTTTCAAAATCTGGGATTTTCTCACCCAAAGGAGGTAGCTACACCATGGGAGGTGTCTTACAGGGTTGGCCATGATTTGGGTTGCCATGCATGGCTATTAACACTAATTTGCCCTCCCTAATCACTGCATAATTACATACACGAATTTCTGGGTATTTTCTTGTCCCAATTTTTTATCCTTGGGCCAAATGTGCTCCATTGGCCCAATCTTGTTAATGGGTTATTAATACATAATGTTGTAAGTCTCTCCAACATGTTTATTTAATTTACGGTTGGGTTATTTTCCCGCGTTAACAATTTTCCGACTTAGTTTCCTAATTTGGTTAACTTAGTCACGTGTGACGTACACTCGACCAATCAGATTTTTCGTTGCACGAATTCCTTCGTGGAACACTTAGGGACAATATTTTAGGTTGATTATATTTTTACGGAATTTGATGTGTTTTCTCTCGTACGATAATAGTACGTAAGTTTTATCATTCCGATAATTGCAGAATTTATTTATTCCCTTTATTTCTAAAATTTTAAATCACTAAATTTCTGGGGTGTTACATCCTCCCCCACTTAAGAAATTTGGTCCCCAAATTTACACATAATGGCGTAGTTCGTACCTGAGAATAGTTCTGGGTGGTTTTTCTTCATTCTTTCCTCTGTTTCCCAGGTAGCATTAGTAACTCCATCTCGACTCCATTGGACCTTCACCATAGGTATGGTACGATTCTTGAGTCGTTGAATCTGCCGATCCAACAGTTTGATCGGCTTCTCTTCATAGGATAGGTCCTCCCGAATCCCCAAGTCCTCATGGTTGATTACATGGTCGGCATTGAATAAGTACTTCCTCAGCATGGATATGTGGAACACATTATGCACGTTCGCCAGCTGTGGAGGTAGTGCAAGTCTATACCACCTGACCAATCCTTTCCAGAATTTCAAATGGCCCTATGAATCCGGGACTCAACTTCCCTTTGATCCCAAATCTTTGTATTCCCCTTGAAGGTGAGACCTTCAAGAAAACATGTTCGCCAACCTGAAATTCTAGTTCTCTCCTTCTCTTGTCTGCATAATTCTTCTGCCTAGATTGTGCTATCTTTAGACGTTCCCGGACAATTTGAACCTTTCAGACAGTCGCCTCAATTAAGTCAGGTCCAACCCATTGGTCTCCCCAACCTCTTCCAACAAAGGGGTGATCTGCAACTCCTGCCATATAAGGCTTCAAATGGAGCCATATTGATACTTGCCTGATAGCTGTTGTTATATGCAAACTCCATCAGGTACAACTGATCATCCCATCGACCTCTAAAATCTAGCACACCAGAGCACGAAGCATATCTTCCACAATTTGATTGGTCCTTTCAGTTTGTCCATCTGTCTGAGGATGGAAGGCATTACTAAAGTTTAGTTTAGTACCCATTGCTACTTGTAAACCCTTCCAGAAGTGTGAAGTAAATCTAGGGTCCCGATCCGATATTATGCTAGATGGAACCCCATGCAATCGACTACTTCCTTAACATATAGTGCAGCCAATACATCCACTGACCAGGTACTCTTATCGGCAAGAAGTGAGCCGACTTAGTCAATCAATCAACTATTACCCAAATTGCATCCATACCACCTCTAGTCTTGGGCAATCCCATGATAAAGTCCATACCGATGCTATCCCACTTCCATTCTGGGATTTCTAGTGGTAGCAGTCCACCAGCTGTACAGAAATGCTCGGCCTTGACTTTCATGCATGTTAAACAGTATGACACATGATCGGCCACATCTCTCTTCATGTTTGGCCACCAGTACGACCTTTTTAAGCCTTGGTACATCTTTGTTGATCCAGGATGAATCGTGTACTTAGACTGGTGAGCTTCATTTAGTAACCTCTTCTTGAGTTCTCCATGATCAGAGACATACGTTCTACCTCGAATAGTAATCTTCCCTCAGCTGATAGAGTAAAGTCAGGGCTTTGTTCTAGCTTCTCCTTGATCTCAACTAAGAATGGATCCTCTCCGGTTTCTCCTTGATTTCGGTAGTAGATCAGATTGTATCTGGAGGTTGGAAATCATTACTTGTTTTTCCTTCTTTCCCACGTCTAAGTTCAAGCTTGCAAATTGCTCCAGTAACTTCCATTCGCCCAGCATCATACTAGCTAGCATAGCTCCTGGTTGTCTACTTAAAGCGTCTGCCAGTACATGGCTTTCCAGGGTGATATTGAATGGAAAAGTCAAAGTCCTTAAGGTACTCTAACCACCTCCTTTGTCTCATGTTAAGCTCCTTCTGTGAGAACAAGTATTTTAAACTCTTGTGGTCAGAAAAGACTTTAAATTGCTCACATAGATATAATGCCTTCAAATCTTCAAGGTGAATACTACAGCTACTAACTCCAGGTCATGAACCGGGTAGTTCACATCGTGGATCTTCAACTGTCTTGAGGCATAAGCTATTACTTTCCCTTGTTGCATTAAGACGCATCCCAACTGTTCCAGAAGCATCTGAATAAATTTCAAATCCTCCCTCTTCAGTGGGTAAGGCGAGGACAGGAGCAGTAGTCAGACACTTCTTCAAGTTATTAAAGCTTTCTTCACATTCATCGGTCCACACAAACATATTTTCCTTCTGGTCAGCTTGGTTAACGGCACTGCTATCTTTGAGAAATCCTTATAAACCTTCGGTAATATCCTGCTAGACCTAGGAAGCTCCTGATCTCTGTGACGCTTGTTGGTCTTTCCCATTTCAGTACAGCCTCAACATGTGATAGATCAACCGCGATACCATCCTTGGTTACCACATGCCCTAAAAAGGATACCTCCTCCAGCCAGAATTCACATTTACATAGCTTGGCATATAATTTGTTCTCCCTTAAAATCCGTAATGAGATCCTCAAATGCTCCTCATGCTCTTCCTTTGTCTTGGAATAGATCAATATATCATCGATGAATATCACCATAAATTTATCAAGATATGGCGATAAATGCTATTCATCAACTGCATGAAAACTGCAGGGACATTTGTTAGTCCGAAAGGCATAACAATAAATTCATAATGCCCATACCTGCTTCGGAAGGCTACCTTTTGAATGTCTTCTCCTTTGATCCTCAATTGATGATAACCAGATCTAAGATCTATTTTAGAGAAGTATCTAGCTCCAGATAATTGATCAAACAACTCATCAATCCTTGGTAGAGGGTATTTGTTCTTGATAGTTAACTGGTTTAGTTGTCTATAATCTATACATAGCCTCATCGACCCATCTTTCTTCTTGACGAAGAGGATAGGTGCACCCCATGGCGATGTGCTTGGTCCGATGAAACCCTTCTCCAACAGTTCCATCAGTTGCTCTTTTAATTCCTTCAGTTCTACGGGGGACATTCTATATGGTGCTCTAGATACTGGTGCTGCTCCAGGGACCAACTCGATGGTAAAATCGACCTCTCGCTCAGGAGGAATTCCAGGCAAGTCTTCGGGAAAAAACATCAGCGTATTCGCTGACAACATGGATGTCCTCAACTTTTACTTCCTTCTTTATGATGACAACAGCAGCAAGAAAGGCCATACAACCTTTCCTCATCATCCTTTTGGCTTGTAGTGCAGAGATAAGTGACAATCTCCTGCGGTTTCTATCCCCTGTGAACACTAGTTTTGGGTAATGGCTAAAGGTTACCCGACTTCTCCTGCAGTTGATAGTAGCCCCATGTTCAGACAACCAGTCTACTCCCAGTATCACATCATACCCCTCCATATCCATACATATTAAATTTGCTGGTAGGTTTTGGGTTTCAATCAACACTTCACTGGATGGCATATGGTTTGAAAGATTGGTGCCAGGACCAATCGGGGTTGACACAACTATTCTGGATTTCATTGGGATGGGTTTCACAGGTAGGGTATCAACAAATGTTTGAGATATAAAGGAATGCGTAGCTCCCGTATCAAAGAGAACATATGCGGGTCGAGAAAGAATAGTGAGTGTACCTTCCACGATACTCCTTCTTCAGCAACTTCCGGTTCCTGAATAGCTTGCAAGTGGCCTTGCCTCTTCTGTCCATTCAGATGCTTGTCCTGAGGGGCTTGTTCTTTCAATATTGGGTAGTCCGAGATCCTATGGTCATGACTACCACAGCGCAGGCATCTCCTTGCGCTCTCCAGCATTGTTCAGACTGGTGACTAGCTTTGTCACAGTGTTTGCACCTTTCTCCCATCGTCACCACTATCTGCTTACCTAACTCCTTTGGCTTTTTATCAGTTGGTTCATTACTCCTCCATTGGCCTTTTCTTCCCAATGGTCGGCTGATACCTTCTTGTAGAAGAAACTTGCTCCCTTTTCACGGATTTTCCCTTAATTCTTTCAGCAGTCTCCATGGCATCTTCCAGTAACTGAGCCTTCTTTACCATGTCAGCATAGGTTTGAATGTCCATTGGCGCCAGTTGAGTGATGAACTGGGGCCTCAAGCCATTCAGAAAGCGTTTTGCCTTCATCCTTTCTATCCCATTAAGTGAACAGCATATCAGGACAGACGAGAGAATTGGGCCTCATACTCGGCCACATTGAGTCCTCTCTGCTTCAAAGCCGCAAATTCGGCTGCTTTCCATCCTGGACCCTCTCAGAGAGTACTTGGTGTTGAATTGCTCAATGAATTGAGCCCATGTTAGTTGCTGGCCATTCAGTGTTGCTTCTACTGACTCCCACCATACCTGGCATCCTTTTCTAATTGGAAAGTCGCCAGCAGTACTTTGTTCTGGTCCGTGCATTGCATGACCCTGAATATCCTTTCAATTTCCTTAACCCAGTGTTCAGCAACATCTGGGTCGTACTCCCTCCAACCTAGGCGGATCATATTCCAAAAATTCCGATGGAGATCACCGGCTCCGCGGTTACCTCCACCCTGGGTGGCTTACAGGATAGCCTGAGTCAAGTTCTGTATTGTTTGTTGCATGTTCCTAGCCTGGGCACATTCAGCGGCCATTGAGGTAATAAGTACCTTCAAGATAATAATATAAGTCAGTCATCTAATATATCACATGTAACTTCTATTCCCATGGTTCTACCCAAGCTCACATAGGTACGACAGATTTCGACACGTGTGATCTAGTTTCATCCTATGTTCCTATTCCCTTGGACCCTAAAGTTTAGGCTCTGATACCAACTGTCACGCCCCGATATTTAGCAGCAGAATAAATACCGGGGGACGTGAACGATACAAATAGACGTATCATAGTTGAATAGCGCAGAGTCACGATTGAACAAAAGAACACATTTGAGACTACAATATGGTCACCAAAATATATTTTATTCCATTTCATTCAACTAATTACAACCTTGCATAGAAAGAATCAACTAAAAAGGGTTCATTATTCAAATAAAATGTTTCTCTAATACATCGACTACTCAAATGTCTATTTCCTAACTGTCAACTACTCATATGGCGGTGCTCATCACTCTTGCCCTGCCCCATCGGACTCCACTGGTTCCTCATCACTACCTGAAAAAGGGCAGGATGATAGGGTGGCGAACTAGAACTAGCTCAGTAGGATTTACATCTCAATATTGTGCAGGTACTAATATCCATGATTAACATTTTAAATAGGCAGATATGCACATGAATATGATGACAATGCATGGTGTTCTAACAGTTGAATAGAGGATAGAACGGATGACATATCACATCAAATATCGAATTGCATATACAATGGACATATTTCAAGAGTAGAATCTATCAAAAGAGATTGGTCATATTCACAGATATCACGTATTCACGTGATCAGACTTACTATCATATCAAATCTTATCATATCATATCAAATCAAACTTATCATATCAAAAAACGAAGGCACATTCCATAAATCTTGCTTATTCGTTGTGCTATGCCAAGCACCAGAAGTCCATACTCCCGCGGTTAATAAGTATGTTGGGGCGCTCCTCCCCAGGACCAGACAGGGCCCCTATTGCATAGGCGCTCCTCCCAGGACCAGACAGGCCCCTATTATGGCCACAGAGTTCAATGACAAGCTCATAGTAATAGGGACATGATCATTCATAGAGTCAAGGTATGACAAATAGCTCAAGAGAACAAAAGGCAGTATAACGACGATCTTATGTTTCATAATTCATTAATGTCTTGACATGAGGATGACTAATGACAGATCATATGCAGAACATGTGCTCTCTATCTCCAGGGTACTTCATGGTACAACCAGCTCAGCCTCTACGTGGAAATCCATAGAGAGCAGAGACTTATGGAGGTCTTAAGGAAAAGATCGCTAGCCTTGCCGATTCAGAATGACCGACGAGAGCTTCAATTCCCCAAGGAGGGTGTGCCTATTCATGCAAATGTGTAAGTGACGAGTCACGGATCTTTCCTAGCATGTATGCATATGGACAAATAATTAATTGAACACCGAAAGCATGTAACTATTGAAACTCATATGCAAATCATGATATTAACTTCAATAACAAGTCCATACTAACATGTACTCATCCCATATTCACATCATATTCTTATCATATCAATTGACAATAGGTAAGATCACAAGATAATCCAATGAACATAAGGACAATCACAATTACACATTAGAATCATATTCATATCATTACCATTTTTCAATGGGTTGATTTCTTTTAGGTCCATGCATACTATATAACATCATGCACATGCTAGTAGACATCATGTAATGATCAAACCCAAGATATACAATTTTTTTGCAAGGGTAGTGTCGACACACCCCTTACTGGTGTCGACACAATGCTTCAAACACAAGGCAAAATAATGCAGAACTGGTCTAGTAGTGTCGACACAGGATCAAGTAGTGTCGACACTAGACCCAGTTCCCAGAAAACCCAGTCAACAGGTCTATACAGTGTCGACACTAGATCAGTAGTGTCGACACTAGAGACCCTCCCAATGAACTTGTTGTGCCAGTATGGGACAGTGTGTCGACACTAGATCATGTAGTGTCGACACTAGAGGCCTTCCCAGAAAACTTTTTGGGCCAATTTGGGACAGTGTGTTGACAATAGATCAAGTAGTGTCGACACTACAGACCATCCAAAAAACCTTTTTGGGCCAATTTGGGACAGTGTGTCGACACTAGATCATGTAGTGTCGACACTAGAGGCCCTCCAGAAAAAACATATAGTCAAGTGTAACCCAAAAACACATCTCATGCAGCGATTTAATTGCCCATCTTATAACTCTCTAACGAATGACATTTAGACAAAATGTTCAACATGAAATATAATGAGGACAACTTTTAGGAGAACTTTTATGTTGGGGGTTTGATCTAATTCAGTCTTGAATCCCAATAAATATATGAAGAACATAAAGCTAAGTGCAGCCCGAAATCGCAGTATCATGCAGCGACTCTCTTACCATACTTATAACTCTCTAACAAAAGACTTTTGACAAATTGTCCAACATAAAAGATGATCATGACTACCATTAAAAGAACTATCATGAAGGAAGTTTGGTCTAATTCGGTATAAAAATGCATGCATAATAAGAAGAACGGGAAAAGCCCTAACTGTGCGCGACTTAGGGAAAACTACGAATACACAATGTATACTCCATGAAAATTAGTCAAACAAAGTGCAAATGAACCTAGACTCAAAGATCTACATGATGGTGTTGGTTTTCTTTAATCTTGGCCGAGAACCCCTACCTTTACAAAGATCGAAGACCAGTCGACGTTCTAGATGCAACAGAGGATGAAGGGGGATGATGCTCCGGTTCCCAGCCTTTCTCCTCCTCCTTTGAAGCCCTAGCCTGCCTCCAAACGTCCCTAACTCGTTGCCAACCTTTCCAAGAGTTTAGTGACGAGTTCTTATAGATTTAGGATGTAACTACATGTCCTAGTGGGACTAGGAAAGGGCTGCGAATTCTGCTTTCTACATTCCAAAATCTGGGATTTTCTCACCCAAAGGAGGTAGCTACACCATGGGATGGTGTCTTACAGGGTTGGCCACGATTTGGGTTGCCATGCATGGCCATTACCACTAATTTTAACCCTAATTTGCCCTCCCTAATCACTGCATAATTACATACACGAATTTCTGGGTATTTCTTGTCCTAATTTTTTATCCTTGGCCAATGTGCTCCATTGGCCCAATCTTGTTAATGAGTTATTAATACATAATGTTTTAAGTCACTCCCACATGTTTTTTTAATTTAAGGTTGGGTTATTTCCCGCGTTAACAATTTCCGACTTAGTTCCTAATTTAGTTAACTTGGTCACGTGTGACGTACACTCACCAATCAGATTTTTTGTTGCACGAATTCTTTCGTGGAACACTTAGGGATAATATTTGAGGTTGATTTATAATTTTTACGGAATTTTTATGATGTGTTTTCTCTCGTACGATAATAGTACGTAAGTTTTATCATTCCGATAATTACGCAATTTATTTATTCCCTTTATTTCTAAAATTTTAAATCACTAATTTCTGGGTGTTTACATTATCAGAGGTCAGAGAGAAATTAAACCTCCATGATAGTTGGATTACCATCTGGTTTGTATCCATCCTTGTTGGTGCCATTTCTGCAAGGAAAAACTTTGCTCAACTAATCTTCAACAGGCACATCAGGATAGCCACCAGATTCAGAATCAAGTACAAATTGAAACTGTCTTTCCGTAGGTTTGTGCTTATGCAACCTCCAAAGAATTCCCAGCATATGCTAGATTTCCAGCTTTGTTTTGCTGAGTCTGAGAGGTTCACATAAGATCAATGGGCAGAGCTTATCCTGAGGATCATGCAGATTGTAAGAAGCTGAAGATTTCAATCAATGAGTATCTCTGCAAAGGATATCAAGACCTTTGGAAGTCTATTGCTCATAAGTGGTATTTCTCATAAGTGGAAGCAGAGGTACTTGGTTTACTACCAGGCTAAGGAAGCAACTCTCTCTAATGGCTTGCACTGGAACATTACAGTCCATGACTTTCTCCATCTAGCAGTCTCTAGGAAATTTGTTCCTCTTAAGAATCTTTTGCGCCAGAGTCATTATTTCAACAAGCTTGCTTGGTACTACAAACGTCATATCAAATCTCATAGGAAACTCCCTTCTATAAGTCCCACCATAACATTGATATTAGTCTTTTTGAGAACTTCTTCCTTGATAATGAGAAGAAGCTGTGGAACCTTCTCCAGCCTTACCTAGATCAGATCCGCCATTCTTGTATTTACCAAGCTCCTTATCTAGGTCTTAGATACTATTATGTACTTGCATCTTAAATTTCTAAATGTAATCTATGTGTTGGTTTCTCAATTTTTCTTGTTATTATATCTCTTTCTTTCTCTTTGTCGTCTTACCTTTATGTTAATGCCACAAAGGGGGAGAAAGAAGTAAGAAACAAATCACTAAAATTCTTCAGGAGATTATATGTTAGAAGTTATAATTTGTTTTTTCACTATCTATTTAAAGTTTTTTTTGTTATTAACAAAAAGGGGGAGAATTGTTGAGCAACTACCCATAAGAAAATCATTTAAGATTTAAATTATTATAATATCATGATTTTGTTATGACAAAACCATTAAAAGACTTTCTACAAATTAAATGTATCAATTATATATACCACAGAAAATAGTTTGGACAAACTCTATCTCGAAAACTTTTTCTATGTCCACAGACTACTCTATGTATCATAATGAATCCGACTATGGACTCCGACTTCCTTAGAATCGAAAAAATTCTGCACAAAATCATCTCGAAAATTTTCCAAGTCTAGACTACTACATTGTATCCGACTATCAACTCCGACTTCATACAGTCGAATACTTTAGAAATCTAACTCCTCTGAATCCGACTTTATACAGTCGGATACTTCATTCTGGACTTCAATTCTTAGAAATCGAATTCTTCTGAATCCGACTTCTAAAGTTGAATTCTCTGTCTTGTTTCTGTCTAACTCCATGAAGTCGAATTATGACTTTCTAATGCACTTATATCCGACTTTCAAAGTCGAATGATATAATCTCAATACAACTTCTGATGAAGTCGAATCAATCTATTCTCATGTTCCTGTTTCCGACTCCTAGATTCAAATTACACTCCCTTCTAAATCCGACTTCACTCACAAGTCCTGTACTTGTATTTTTTCTGTGCAGATACTATTTTCCACTTATGAAATGTTGATTGCATATCATCTTATCTTCTTAATATGATTTCTGTCAGAACTTACATTTAGTGAATATTTTTCAGTCTATCAAATTATCATTATTTAAATATATTCTGACAAGATGAGACATTTATACTTAAAATAATCATCTAAGTTTGTTTATGTTTGTATTTGTAACTTTTATTCAAATCTGTCTCTTGCTTTATGACAGAAAGGAATTTTCATTGCCTTCAAAAAGATATCATGCATTTATTGATTTTAGACACTGGGTATCTAGCAGAGGCTCACCTACCACTATCAGACCCACACCTTACTTTTTGGTGCAACTATCTGTCTCCCTTTTATTGGTCTGAAAGTTTGTTTGTCCGAGGTTTCCATACTTTTCTTATTTTTCTATGACTCACCTACCCCGAAAGTATGGAGGTACTCTCTTCTTTTTGTCTTGTCTTTACTGCAGATCATTTAATGAAGCACATTTTCAGCATGGAGCTTGCACAGACCATTTATTGGAAGTTGACCTCTTAGCTGTGAAGCTGCAAGCTTCGTCTAAAGACATTGAAAGAGACAAAGACAGGAGGACCTATGGATAACAAACTCAAAGAGCATCCAAGGACCCAAGACCTCTCCTCAAACGGCTAGAATTCTAACGGACACCTTTCAAACAGCTGCTTTTTCTGAAACCTATAAAGAAGCCTAAGTTTGAAGAAGAGCACATAATATACACAATACAAGAGAACATTCACTTCAACAACACTTGAGTTGTGCTAGCCTCTTCTTCAATCCACTTTTGTCTTCTACTAGCAATATTTTGTTTACAAGCCTTCTCCTGTGCTGCAAGTTAGAGATCCTTCAGAAATCCTTTAGCTCTCCTTAGTCATAGATGTCTTGTTGTTTAGGTGGCAATTGTAATGGTCATCTGTCAGTCCACCCCTCCTGTTTAGAAAAGATTTTGGTTGCAACACTGACTATTTTCTCCTTTCTGAATTAGGTGTGTTTGCTCATTGTTTGACGCAACACATAAGTGTCTTTACATTTTTTTCTGTGTAATTCTGCAGGAGGTTTGTTCCTGTTGTTCCCCTCTTTGTAGGGAAGACCTTGTTGAAGGTAGCTTTGTACCCCTGGTAAGGGAAGACTTGCTTGAGAGCAAGTGGACTTGTAATACCTCTCAAGGGTGAGAGAAGGCCAAGTTCTCTTGGCAGTTAGTGAAATCTCAAGTGGTTTGCTTGAGGACTTGATGTAGGACTTCCATGTCGAAAGGGCTGAACCAGGATAAAACTCTTGTGTACTTGTGTGATTGTTTCTGCCAATTTACACTTGAATCACACACTATACTAAAATCTAACAGATTTGTTTAGTGCTGTTTAATTTCAGATGAAAATTTTAAAAGCACAAGAAGTCCTATTCACTCCCTCTAGACATCATTAGTGCCATCTCGGTCCAACATGAGTTACCATCTAAAACGGTGGTCTTCATGTCCCTAGATGAGCAAGATGCTATGGTTTGGATCATTACCAACACTTAGGATTTGTTTGTATGATGTGTGTGTCCATCTTCTTAGTCGATGTCGTTCTTATGGTGTAGGTTGTAGTCGATCGATGTCGTTCTCCTTGTAGTGCTCATGTTTAGATCTATGTTTTGGGTTTCACCTTTATGTTTTAGTGTAATCCCTCTATGTACTACTCATGTTTAAAGCAGTTGTTTCTATTGATCTATATTATGGGTATCATGTTCATCTTGTCGGTGTATGTGGATTGTTTTTTTATGCTTTGAATAATGCTATTATGGTTTTGCAGGCTGCTTGTGAAACTAAACATGGCTCGAAATAAATGCTATGTAATGTGGGTGGGTCGTCGACTGGGTGTGTACTACACTTGATCTGAATGTTTTGAACATGTGAATGGTTATCCTAGGGCAAGATATAAGGGATTTACAAGTGTTGAAGAAGGGAACATCGCGTTTAGGGGGATCATCATGAGACAAACTTCAAGTACAAATGATACAGTGCCCTTCCAGGCACCGTCTGTTGTGCATGAAACACAACCTAGGGAGGCTGAGGAACATGTTGTGTATCGAGATGTAGTCCTTGTTATCTTGCTGATGATTTTGTTACTCCTTTTGCTGATATTTGTGGGCCTCATTTTCATAGTTATGGGTTATTAAATGAGGATGTAGTCTTATCTATCTTGTTAACTCTTCTACGTTGTTATGAGTACATTGTAATCACTTCTACGTTGTTTAGAGAACATTGTAACTTATTCTCCATTGTTATGTTAAGTATTAGTTAATTCGATGATCAAGCATTTATTCAAGTCACATACTTTGAATCATGTTATACAAAACTAACTCAGTAAAACGTATTCAGACTTAGACGCACTTTTGAGGGAGGCAATATTGGAGGAGAATGCTATGTTCTTGGCAGTTGGTGAAATGCTAATGTCCTCTACAATGGATGAGGATGAGGAAGACACTACTCCAATCCCTAGACCCATGCATACCAGTAGTCACACAGGATATGTGTGGGTCCACGAAGTACTGCACGGTCATGAACATCGTTGTTACAACACATTTCCGATGCACCCGTCCATGTTTCTAAAATTAAGGGACATCCTTGTGGAGAGGGAACTCATCCGAGATTCTCGTTATGTGACAACATCTGAGCAGCTAGCAATGTTTTTGTATGCTATGGGACATGGTGTTGCAGCAGGTGCCATGTGTGAACACTTCCAACACTCGTCGGAGACTATCAGTTATTATGTCAACCGTGTCATTAAGGCGATTGAATTACTTCGATTCACATACATCGTGCTTCCAAGTGGGACTGATCGTGTACACCTTTGCATTCGCCATGATGACCGGTTCTACCCATACTTCAAGGTAATTGTCCCGTCTTATCAAATGATCTTTTTCATTTTAAGCACGTGTGTTCATTTTTAATATTTATCATATTACCTAGGATGCCATATGTGCAATCGATGGAACATACATTCCAGCACACGTACTCAAAGATAGAAAAGCACGTTACAAAAATAGGATAAATGTGATAAGCTAAAATGTGATGGGCGTATGTGGTTTTTGATCTCATCTTTCATTATGTCGGTGTCGGGTTCGAAGGAGCGGCTACAGATATGACGGTCCTTAGACGAGCCATCAACGTACGTGGTTTTACAGTACCACAAGGTATGACAATACCATATCATCCACATGTACTACATACATACTAGCTTCTGACTAACCAATTCCTTATTTAATAATAGGAAAGTAGTACTTAGTGGATTCAGGATATGGAAATGCTGCACAATTGTTGGCACCTTATCGTGACAAACGATACCATATCTCAGAATACCAAAATCGTAGTAATGCCCCATACAGGAATATGCGCGACAAGTTCAACCATCACCATGCCCAACTTCACAACTGTGTGGAACGTTGTTTTGAGGTGCTTAAGAATAGATTTCAGACTTTGAGGGAGGACAATTGTTATCTTTTCGCGTACAAGTGCTGATTGTTCTTGCATGTTGCATTGCCCACAACTTCATCCGATGCAAAGATGGGGAGGACTACTACTTCAACCTACACCAAACGGATAATGTTGAGGAGGAGGATGATCTCCAGACGACCCTAACCTTGTGGTTACTCCTTTGACACGCAAGCTGGGGAGATTCTACGCACACAAATTGCAACACAAATATGGGCGAACAATTAGGTCTTACACGACAAAGATGTCAAGCTAATGTCTATGTTGCTATGTTCTTAGCATCCTTTCTTTGTCATTCTATCTACTTATTGTCAGCACACTTTGTTTGACACGTTCGTAATGTTCCTTTACTTCTTATCTACTTTGAAAACTGATATCCTTATGCATAATTCAACTCAGATGTATTGTGGGATGACGAGAAAGATTTTCTCCTAATATACCTCATTGGAGAAGAATATAACCTACACAAAGTAGTGGGGGGAACTCTTAACAATGATGGATGGGAAATGGTCTAGTACTTGTTCAATGAATAATTTGGGTTGAATTGGCCACTGTGTTACTTCTATCATCGTTTTACTTTCTACAAAACTTATTCTCATTACTGACAACCTAATTAATGTTGGCAGATTCCAATGGGATGAGAATACTAGGCAAATAATTACATCTGAGCTAGTTTGGCAGCAATATTTTGAGGTTGCAATCTTCCACCTCTATCTTAACTCGGTTACTTAATCTTGTTCCTTGTATATTTCTAACTGCATAATTGTGTTGCAGTTAAACCCTCTGGCTGTGTGGTTCAAAGGCCGTGCACTCACCATTCGCACTGATCTCACACGTTTGTTTAGAGAATGGCTAGCATTGTAACCATATTACATTTATGATTAGCATATACTGTGGTTGGATCCATGTTAAGTTACATTTTCATGTGCTTTATTATTCTGCTTATATGCTATCATGTTAAGTTACCTTTTCACATCCTTAATCTCATGTAATAGTGCATTGAAGTATTTGTCTACTTAGTTATTTTGACACTTAACAAAGTTTCTTATAGCTGACAAATGTTGATTATATGTAGGTGTTCGGATTCCAACCCACATATTTCACAAATGGCAAGTTATCCTCGTACTATAATATCTTTTGTCAATACCTGCATTATATTTGGTAGGATGGCATGAATGATGCAACCCCATATATGTGCATGCATTTACAAATGTATCATAGTAGTGTAGTAGGTGACTTCACTTGTGACAATGTGTGGGCACTGGGCAATGATGAGTGAATTGTTTTATTCAATTCAACAGTTGGATGGTCAAATAGGCAACCCTGTTGAAAATGCGGATTTGACATTCTGAGCCCCAATTAAACTAAAAAAGTAAACTATTACTTTAGTATTTTTTGTACAAGAACTCACATAGTCTATGTTATGTTAAAGGAAGAATCATTGACACAGGTAATCAATTAATATTATTGTACATCACTTTTGATTTTATTCCTTGTTGGTTACATGTATTGATAGTTTTTCTTACAATTGCAGGGATGTATTGTTGTTCAATCCGGAGACAAGCATTAAATGGAAGGCTTATAAGAGACATCATATTCTCATGTTTTGTATATCATGGGTGGATTGTGACTCTTGTTGTACATTCAGACTCATTATATGTAGGATGATGATGTGAAATTGAAGTAAATAAAATACTTCTGTTATATATGATGATGTGAAATTTATGTAAATTAAGTTCTGTGTGTTAATTTTTATGAAATGCATGTTTGAAAGATATAGAATCTTGTTTAGCTTTTATATTCACATTGATGTCTTAAATTTATAGGACTTAAATGACGTAAAACAGAGGAAATGTTGTCCATTTGTTTCATAAAAATATGAATATTTTATTTAATTTTAAACTTGCAAAGTTAGTATTAAAAAAAAAAAGAACATATGGTTGACATTTTTTCAAATTATGTGCATCATCACGTGATATGAAATTATATAATGTAAGTTGATATTTTTGAATTTGTGATAGTAGATCGTTCAATTTAAAAAAATCTATATGATAGTTTATGATTAAGTATGATGGTACTATATAGTAAAAAATATATAATGATGAATATTATATTTCATAACCTCATTATATTTCATAATAAAATTAATATGATAGTAGCATCTACATAGTAAAATATAGATGGTAGCACATAGTACAATAAAAAAATAATAAAGAAAAGTAATGGAGGGTAGAAGATAAGGGTATTTTAGGAAAGACAATACAAAAGTAGAGGGGTTAGTCACTTTAATCTACCAAACCATAAAAATATAAAGTAGGTTAATCCACTTTAACCCTATAACTTTTACATTACCAAATCAAATCGTACTTTAACTAGTATAAAATTGTGTCTGGGGTTGAGTTAGATTAACCACAACCCTTTTCCAAAGTGGAGAAGTCACCGTGAACCCCGGTGGTTCCTAAGCCTCTGTGCGTAGGTCATATGTATAGCTATCGCTTTTAGGTTAAACTAGAGGCAAGCATGTTGTTAGCACATTTCATTATACTTAAAACTAATTTTCTGTGACATATAGTTCAAGGTGACACGGGTTTGTGCGCAATGAATGGTTCAACGTGATAAATTGTGTCTGATGAATAAAAGTGGTACCTTTAGACTAGAAAGTCTTCAAATACAAAATCGTATTCTTAAACGCGACCGATGTAATTCTAGATTCATAAGTTCTAGCGGAATAATGGTGTAAATATAGTGATGTTAAAGTGGTTATATATAGTGCGCGCGGATCTAACTCAAAACACATGAATGACCCGGAACAGAAGTTGAAATGTTGATGCTAACATTCAATTTGGAAATTTATGTTTAAGAAAAAATAAGACTGCAATTTAATACTAGTGTGAAGATAAAGTGATCAGAAAATGATGAAAAAAAAAACAAGAGCTAATTGCTTTGGTATGAAATCTCATTGGAGTGGATATGAACATATATAAATGCTGGATGAAATATCTTTTGTGGACTTTGCCACTGTTATGTTCCAACGTGAAATTGAAGGAAAGGGTTGTCAACCCCCTAAAACCAGTTCAAATAATTAATATATGGACCTTCCTATGAACATGCCTCCTTGGAAGCAAGTACGTCAATGCTGAATGACTCTAGCTATATATATAGTTCTCAGTCTTAAGATTGCTACTTGTTAGCATTAGACGAGTTGAAGAGAAACCCATATATATATTGACATGCTTTCCTAATTCTAATTATTCTGCAATAACCATGCATCATTGAATAATTGTAGATTGGTCGAAAGATACAGCTATTGTTATTAACAAATCAAAGTTAAAGTTTAAAGATATATAATTCTCCCTAGCCACTATGGTACAAGGGTATGTACCCCAAAGGTACCTTAACCTATAGGCTAACCTAAAAGTTAACCGACTTGTCATTGAAAATAAAATGGGATCGGATAGACAGCCCCTACTGCCCAAAGCCCGGTTAGTTCCTACCTCACTCTTGCCCCTCACAAAAAGACCTTATTATACCACTATATCCTCTACACCCGAAGTACAACAATCGATTAATATTAGGTGTCTTTGCGATTAAGAAAGACATAATCTAACCCATCTTTTGGTGGGATTGGAGAGAGATAACCTATGCTACCTCACCTTAACTCTGGGTACCCCATATTAGCCTATCATCTTCTCAAATTCGGTTAAATGTTATAACCCCCGTCCAACCCCCCTTTTTACCCTCCCTTGTCCAAATGTACATCAGTTACCAAAGCAACTAGGTTATTGGTAGTGTTCTAGACTTTACACAAAATGTCGTTTTTTTTTTTGAATATATTTTTCAATTTACCATATATATTCCATATTCAACTACGTGTTGATATTATGATGCCTCAAGATCATTTATATGGACTCCCAGGATATCTAACCATTTATCGCATCGGTGTTCATAACGAGAAAGCTCCAAAAAAACAAGATATCAGTAATAAAATAGATGAAACTTTATTCCAATCCACGCCTTCCTCCTTGTGTTTATATAGGAGCGTGGGATTATAATTACACTAATGTCAAGACGCATAATATCCAACTAATTTTTACACCGTCAAAGGATGCATGATATAGTACTGAAAAAGACATTCACCTAGAATTAAAAATCGAATGAAAAAAATACAACTGTGCTAATTGTGAATTTAAACTTTTTTGATTTATCATATTTTTTAATGAAGAAAAATAGCATTTTCCTATCCGTCGGTAGACCATGTTACTGATTCTTTTATTGAATAAAAATGAAATTCATTAGCTACTGTTTTGAACGTACATACTATCTTGTCGCATCTGATTTTATACTTGATTCAAATAATTTAATTTTTATTATCATTTAAGTAATGAAGGGCATTGTTCGAAAAGTGCATTTTGCCTTGTATTATAAGTGGTAGTAGTCAAACGATCAGGCATCAGGTATCCTTTAAGTTTTTTTTTTTTTAATTGCGAGTTTTATTTGAATTCATGTACTTAATCACTACGTAATGGACTCAGAAATGACATAGAGAATTTAATTATTAGAGTAATTAAGATAATAATGAAATCTGAAAGCAAGAAAGGATGCATACAACTGATTATGTGAAGACTGAATCGGAAGAAAAAAAGTACCTTCCATGCAAGGGAGAAACCAAGGTAGCTTCCAAGGACACTACTCCCGACCCAACATAGGATGCAAAGGTTTGCAGCAATAAATCCAGCTCGACGTTCCAATGATATGTAGAGAAGCGCATAAATGGTAGTGACGACAAAGCCAAGATTAAGATGAGGGGGAGACCACAGACGTGTGAAGGGAGCCTGAGGAGGGGTGGGGTGAAGTAGAGGAAGAGGAGGACAAAGAAGAAGTTTGGCCATACACAGAGTGCGTGGATGAACACGTTCACTGGGTTACCATGGTATGACTTGTAGATGGCAAAGTGCTTCTCTAGATCTAGCAAGCACCTGATCCCCATCGTGAGCACCTCCACCACTACTGGCAATTACTAGCTGAACACCAACACTTGATCAAGAACAATGTTATTAGTGCGATTCTCTGAGAAAATGGGGGGATCATCGGCATTTATATATATATAATATATATATATAATATATATATATAGGAAGAATGTTTCATCATCACCTTAAGTTTTCTCTTTCTGTCACAAGATCATTATTTTTAAGAGGCTTCTCTTCGCTCTGTAAACTTGGAGAAAATGAAAGAGAGAAGTAGCTTTGTGGACACGCAGGGGATTAGGATGGCCTAGTTATACCTTTTGCTAGCTAGAAAAGATAGTGATGGCGCCGTAGTTGTCATGATTGATGTTGAAGTTAATTTGTTAGCAACAGGAAAGAATTCATGTTCTCAGGTTCTTTTCCGTGTACCAGAAAATGTTGATCTTTCTTAAGATTTTGTTTTGTTGCACCCATATTGATAGAAGACGTCAAGCAATAATATATATATATATATATATATTATATAGGAAGAATGTTTCATCATCACCTTAAGTTTTCTCTTTCTGTCACAAGATCATTATTTTTAAGAGGCTTCTCTTCGCTCTGTAAACTTGGAGAAAATGAAAGAGAGAAGTAGCTTTGTGGACACGCAGGGGATTAGGATGGCCTAGTTATACCTTTTGCTAGCTAGAAAAGATAGTGATGGCGCCGTAGTTGTCATGATTGATGTTGAAGTTAATTTGTTAGCAACAGGAAAGAATTCATGTTCTCAGGTTCTTTTCCGTGTACCAGAAAATGTTGATCTTTCTTAAGATTTTGTTTTGTTGCACCCATATTGATAGAAGACGTCAAGCAATAATTATATATATATATATATATATATATATATTAATTAAATAGCACGACTGAATGATGATTTGGTGGACTGGTATAAAAAATTGGAACTTAGGTCGAGGATCAATGCTCAACATGCAACAGTAAAGGTGTAGGAATATATAAAACATATATAAAATTAAGTGTTAATGGTCAGTAAACTATAATATTTTCGCAAACATGTTTGAAACGAAGTCATGTAGCCATCATCTTTGAGATCAAATACATATCCGCCACCTCCAAGATTTATGTATCTTACGTCCACAGCAAGAAAAAACAAAAAACACAAGCTGTCAGTAGTACCAAGAATATATATTGTCTACCATGACTGAGAATGATGTCACACAAATTAAGGTGACCCTTAGATGAAGGTCACAAGGAACACAGCCACCAGTCAAGAAGCTTCCCCCCGCCCCCCCCCCCCCCCCCCCACCCTATTTTTTTTAGATCTAACTCATCTAATACATCTAAAGAGTCTAAATGATGTCTAATTGAGACAAAATTTTAAACATAAGTTAATTAAGAGATGATACAAATTATAATAATTTTAATTTAATTTTTCATCTAATAAAAATTATCCAAACAATTATTAAGTCGATTGAATCTCAATATCTATACATCAATAATGTTAATATTTATATTTTTAGAATCAATACATTTTTTAATAATTATGATGATTTGAATTTAATTTTTTTTAGAACATAATGTCACTATCGAGATGTGCACAATCGAAGTCATGTTGGAATCAGGGGTGGCCGTACCACTGCATACCACAGCGGTACTGTCGACCTGTACCACCACTGTCACGTCCCGATATTAGCAGCGGAATAAATACCGGGAGGGTGAACGATACAAATAGACATATCACAATTGAGTAACGCAGAGTAACAATTACATATAACCACACATTTGAGACCTTAATAACATCATCAAAGGTACTCTTTATTCCATTTCAATCCACTAGTTAACACCTTACATAGAAAGAACTCACTGAAAAGGGTCATTATTCAAATAACAATGTTCTCTAATACATCGACTACTCAAATGTCTATTTCTAAACTGTCAACTCCTCATATAGGGGTGCTCATCACTCTTGCCCGGCCCCATCGGACTCCACTGGTTCCTCATCACTACCTGAAAAGGGCAGGATGATAGGGTGAGCGAACTAGCTCAGTAGGATTTACATCTCAATATTGTGCGGGCACTAATATATGTGATTAACATTTTATTAGCAAGATATGAACATGTATATGATGACAATGCATGCAATACTAACAGGTTGAATAGCAGAGTAGAACAGATATCATTTCAGATCAAATGTCGAGTTGCATATACAATGGACAGATATTTCAAGAGTAGAATCGTATCAAAAAAGATTGGCCATATTCATACAGATATCATGCATTCACATGATCAAACGTATCATATCAAATCATATCATATCATAGCAAATCAAACTTATCATATCAAACAAAGGCACAATTTTCACAACTCTTGCATATAGGATCACTGCCATGCCACGCACCACAAGTCCATACTCCCGCAGTTAATAAGTACGTTGGGGCGCTCCTCCCCAGGACCAGACAGGGCCCCTATTGCACAGGCATTGGTCAAATGGACCGAAGTCCCACGTTGTGCCGAACAAACATATTCATATTATGGCCACAGAGTTTCAATGACAATTCATAGTAAAAGGAACATAATCATTCATAGAGTCAAGGTATGACAAATAGCTCAAGAGAACAAAAGGTAGTATAACGACGTATCATGTTTCATAATCCATTAATGTCTTGACATGAGGATGTTTCTAAAGACAGATCGTATGCAGGACATGTGCTTTCTATCTCCAGGGTACTTCATGGTACAGCCAGCTCGACATCTATGTGGAAATCCATAGAGAGCGGAGACTTACGGAGGTCTTAAGGAAAAGGTCGCTAGTCTACCATTCAGAATAACTGGTAGAGAGCTCTCAATTCCCCAAGAAGGGTGTGCCTACTCGTGCAAATGTGTAAGTGACGAGTCACGGATCATTCCTAGCATGTATGCATATGGACAAATAATTGATGGAACACCGGAAAGCATGTAAGTATTGAAACTCATATGCAAATCATGATATTAACTTCACTAACAAGTCCATACTAACATGCATTCATCCCCATATTCACAACAATTCTTATCATTTCAATTGACAAAGGCAAGATCACAAGATAATCCAATCAACATAAGGACAATCACATTACACATTAGAATCATATTCGTATCATTACCATTTTTCAATGGGTTGATTTCTTTTAGGTCCATGCATACTATATAACATCATGCACATGCTAATAGACATCATGTAATGATCAGACCCCAGATATGCAATTTTATTCAAGGGTACTGTCGACACACCCCTTAATGGTGTCGACACAATGCCTCAAACACAAGGCAAAATAATGCAGAACTGGTCAAGTAGTGTCGACACTAGATCGAGTAGTATCGACACTAGAGACAGCTCCCAGAAAACCTGTTGTGCCAGTATGGACAGTGTGTCGACACTAGATCAAGTAGTGTCGACACAAGAGACCTTCCCAGAACACCTTTTGGGCTAATTTGGGACAGTGTGTCCACACTAGATCAAGTAGTGTCGACACTAGAGGCCTTCCTAGAAAACATATAGGTCAAGGGTAAACCGAAAACACATCTCATGCAGCGATTTACTTACCCCTCTTATAAATCTCTAAGAAAGACATTTAGACTAAATGTTCAACACGAAATATGACGAGGACAACTAGTAGAAGAATTTTGGTGTTGAGGGTTTGATCTAATTCGATCTCGAATCCTGAGAAATATATGAAGAACATAAAGCTAAGTGCAACCTGAAATCGCAGTATCATGTAGCGACTCTCTTACCATGCCTATAACTCTCTAATGAAAGACTTTTGGACAAAACGTCCAACATAAAAGATGATCTTGACTACAAGTAGAATAACTTTCATGAAGGAAGTTTAGTCGCGTGCATAATAAGAAGAACGGGAAAAGTCCTAACTGTGCGAGACTTAGGGACAACTACAAATAGACAATGTATACTCCATGAAAATTAGTCAAACCAAGTGCAAATGAACCTAGACTCGAAGAACTACATGATGGTGTTGGTTTTCTTTAATCTTGGCCTGAGAACACCTACCTTTGAATGCTAATAACTCTCTATAGATTTCTGGGTTGATGCAGAGCGAGGTTGAGGAAGACCACGTTTTCCCCAACCGTTCTCCCCTCCTCCAGCGCTCCAAACTTGCTGCTCACGACCCCAACTTGTTGCTAAACCTTCCCCAAGAGTTTAAGGATGAGTTGTTATAGATTTAGGGTGTATTTACAAGTCCTAACGAGACTAGGAAAGGGGGCTGCTAATTCTGCTTCCTACTTTCCAAAATCTGGGATTCTCTCACCCAAAGGAGGTAGCAAAGGTTTAGGAAACCACCTCTTAGGGTTGGGTCTGGTTTTGGCTTACCTTATATGACTAATCACCCTAATTTTAACCCTAAATTGCCCTCCCTAATTATTGCATAATTATATACACGAATTTCTGAGTATTTTCTTGTCCCAATTTTTATCCTTAGGCCAATTGTGCTCCATTGGCCCAATCTTGTTAATGGGTTATTAATACATAATGTTGTAAGCCTCTCCAATATGTTTATTTAATTTATGGTTGGGTTATTTTCCTTGTTAACAATTTTCCGACTTAGTTCCTAATTCGGGTAACTTGGTCACGTGTGACATGCACTCGACCAATCAGATTTTCATTGCACGAATTCCTTCGTGGAATACTTAGGGATAATATTTGGGGTTGGTTTATAATTTTTACGGAATTTTCTGATGTATTTTCTCACGTACGATAGTGGTACGTAAGTTCTATCATTTCGATAATACGAAAGTTATTTACTTACTATTTTCATACCTGAATTTGTTCATGTGACATAAGTTGTCCATTGATCCAATTTCTTTTATGGACTATCCCCTCATATTGTTTGGAGTCCACCATAAATTTCTCATTTAGTTTATGATATCATTTTATACACCTGATAATGGGTTGTCCAACTTATTTCCTAATTACGATAAGAAGTCACACTAACTCTTAAATATATCCCAAATGACTTTTATTGACCCAAAATTCTTGATGGATCATTAGAGGATATTATTTGAAGTCCATCTATGATTTTTTATTTAATTTTATGACTCAACTAAGTATGTGTGATAACGATTTCCTGACTTATTCCATGATTACGATACTCAGTCGCAAAACGCCTTAAACTTGGACCATCTGATTTTCCTTTGCTTGAATTTCTCTGTGGCCCATTAGGGAGTATTATTTAGAGTTGAACTATGGTTTTTATGAAATTTTCTAATGGGTTTTTGTATGTATGATAATGACACGTGTATTTTTGCTATTGCACAAATATTGAATTTATTGTTTTCGATTTATTTTAATTTTCCAATTACCAAATTTTCGGGGTGTTACATCCTCCCCCACTTAAAAGAATTTGGTCCCCAAATTCACTGTGTTTACGGGCTGGACTTACAAGGAATCAATTGTAAATTTACTCATGACATAATGATTGATTGATGATGTCACTTCAGGGTCAAATAAAAACGAGTTAGAAATGATACCTCTCCTTTACCTCCTATTTGGGTTGTACTGCCATTTTTCCCTGAACTTGTTTTCTCATTAGGGCAATCCTTAACCTTGTGGTCTTGGCTGCCACAATAGAAACACTTGTCCTGACATTTCCAGCACTCCTCGGACCGATGATTTATTTTGTTGCAATGGTGGCACTTTCTACAGGAGCGGAACTAGTTTCTTCTTGCACTTCTTGCACTTGTGCGATCTGTTACTCTTGTTGGGCCGTTTCTCTCTGGCTATAGGTTTGGAGTTTCCTGTGGTTGTAATTTGTTCTTTCTTATTAGTTTCGCCAACTCCTTTGTCATCCATAGACCTTTCCTTTCCATTTGTATCTCCCTTAGCCATTATTAGGGCATCCTCTAACAGTTGAGCAGCTTGTCGTAGTGCTTTGGTTAATCTCTGGACCGATCTTTGTCCATCCATAGATGGTGTAGGTATATCCTCCATTGCTATTTATTTAAGTTCCTTCAAAACAACTATCACACGGTTAGTCTTCTTTACTCCTTGTTGATGCCTTGTAACTTACAATATTTAGTTATTAATAAAATTTTGGACTAAGCCCAAGTTTCTCCCCAATCTCACCAGGTAGGTACCAAGTTCTTGACACAAGCTGAGGGTTATAATGACACTTATCCTATCATTCCTGATTGCCTAGGACTTAGGGGAAAGCCTGGCTCGCTCGGCAGCCATTAAGGTATTAAGTGCCTTCAAGATATTAATATAAGTCAGTCATCTAAATATATCACATGTGACTTCTATTCCCATGGTTCTACCCAAGCTCACATTAGGTACGACAGATTTTGACTCGTGTGATCTAGTTTCATCCTATGTTCCTAATCCCTTGGACCCTAAAGTTTAGGGCTCTGATACCAACTTTCACACCCCGATATTTAGCAGCAGAATAAATACCGAGAGGCGTGAACGATACAAATAGACATATCACAGTTGAGTAACGCAGAGTAACAATTACATATAACCACACATTTGAGACCTTAATAACGTCATCAAATGTACTCTTTATTCCATTTCAATCCACTAGTTAACACCTTACATAGAAAGAACTCACTAAAAAGGGTTCATTTATAAAATAACAATGTTCTCTAATACATCGACTACTCAAATGTCTATTTCTAAACTGTCAACTCCTCATATAGCGGGTGCTTATCACTCTTGCCCGGCCCCATCGACTCCACTGGTTCCTCATCACTACCTGAAAAGGGCAGGATGATAGGGTGAGCGAACTAGCTCAGTAGGATTTACATCTCAATATTGTGCGGGCACTAATATACGTGATTAACATTTTAATTAGGCAAGATATGAACATGTATATGATGACAATGCATGCAATACTAACAGATTGAATAGCAGAGTAGAACAGATATCATTTCAGATCAAATGTCGAGTTGCATATACAATGGACAGATATTTCAAGAGTAGAATAACATCAAAAAAGATTGGCGTTCACATGATCAAACGTATCATATCAAATCTTATCATATCATATCAAATCAAACTTATCATATCAAACAAAGGCACAATTTTCACAACTCTTGCATATAGGATCAGTGCCATGCCACACACCACAAGTCATACTCCCGCGGGTAATAAGTACGTTGGGGCGCTCCTCCCCAGGACCAGACAGGGCCCCTATTGCACAGGCATTGGTCAAATGGACCGATGTCTCACGTTGTGCCGAACAAACATATTCATATTATGGCCACAGAGTTTTAATGACAAGCTCATAGTAAAAGGAACATGATCATTCATAGAGTCAAGGTATGACAAATAGCTCAAGAGAACAAAAGGCAGTATAACGACGTATCATGTTCATAATCCATTAATGTCTTGACATGAGGATGTTTCCAAAGACAGATCGTATGCAGGACATGTGCTTTCTATCTCCAGGGTACTTCATGGTACAGCCAGCTCGGCATCTATATAGAAATCTATAGAGAGCGGAGACTTACGAGGGTCTTAAGGAAAAGGTCGCTAGTATACCAATTCAAAATAACCGGCAGAGAGCTCCCAATTCCCCAAGAAGGGTGTGTGTGCCTCGTGCAAATGTGTAAGTGACGAGTCACGATCTTTCCTAGCATGTATGCATATGGACAAATAATTGATGGAACACCGGAAAGCATGTAAGTATTGAAACTCATATGCAAATCATGATATAACTTCACTAACAAGTCCATACTAACATGTATTCATCCCCATATTCACAACAAATTCTTATCATTTCAATTGACAATAGGCAAGATCACAAGTTAATCCAATGAACATAAGGACAATCGCATTTACACATTAGAATCATATTCGTATCATTACCATTTTTCAATGGTTGATTTCTTTTAGGTCCATGCATACTATATAACATCATGCACATGCTAATAGACATCATGTAATGATCAGACCCCAGAAATGCAATTTTTTTGCAAGGGTAGTGTCGACACACCCCTTACTGGTGTCGACACAATGCTTCAAACACAAGGCAAAATAATGCAGAACTGGTCAAGTAGTGTCGACACTAGATCAAGTAGTGTCGACACTAGAGACAGCTCCCAGAAAACCTGTTGTGCCACTATGGGACAGTGTGTCAACACTAGATCAAGTAGTGTCGACACTAGAGGCCTTCCCAGAACACCTTTGGGCTAATTTGGGACAGTGTGATGACACTAGATCAAGTAGTGTCGACACTAGAGACCTTCCCAGAAAACATACAGGTCAAGGGTAACGCGAAAACACATCTCATGCAGCGATTTACTTACCCCTCTTATAACTCTAACAAATGACATTTAGATAAAAAGTTCAACACAAAATATGATGAGGACAACTGGTATAAGAATTTTATGTTGGGGGTTTGATCCAATTCGGTCTGAATCCCGAGAAATATATGAAGAACATAAAGCTAAGTGCAACCCAAAATCGCAGTATCAGTGTGACTCTCTTACCATGTCTATAACTCTCTAACGAAAGATTTTTGGATAAAATATCCAACATAAAAGATGATCGTGATACAAGTATAAGAACTTTCATGAAGGAAGTTTAGTCTAATTCAGCATCAAATCACGTGCATAATAAGAAGAACAGGAAAAGCCCTAACTGTGCGAGACTTAGGGACAACTACGAATACACAATGTATACTCCATGAAAATTAGTCAAACCAAGTGCAAATGAACCTAGACTCGAAGAACTACATGATGGTGTTGGTTTTCTTTAATCTTGGCCCGAGAACACCTACCTTTGAATGCTAATAACTCTCTACAGATTTATGGGTTGATGCAGAGCGAGGTTGAGGAAGACAACGTTTTCCCGAGCCGTTCTCCCCTCCTCTAGTGCTCCAAACTTGCTGCTCACGACCCCAACTTGTTGCTAAACCTTCCCCAAGAGTTTAAGGACGAGTTGTTTAGATTTGGTGTGTATTACAAGTCCTAACGGGACTAGGAAAGGGGGCTGCGAATTCTGCTTCCTACTTTCCAAAATCTGGGATTCTCTCACCCAAAGGAGGTAGCAAAGGTTTAGAAAATCACCTCTTAGGGTTGGGTCCGGTTTTGGCTTACCTTACATGACTAATCACCCTAAATTGCCCTCCATAATTATTGCATAATTACATACACAAATTTCTGAGTATTTTCTTGTCCCAATTTTTATCCTTGGGCCAAATGTGCTCTATTGGCCCAATCTTGTTAATGGGTTATTAATACATAATGTTGTAAGCCTCTCCAACATGTTTATTTAATTTATGGTTGGGTTATTTTTCCGTGTTACAATTTTCCGACTTAGTTTCCTAATTCGGGTAACTTGGTCACGTGTGACATACGCTCGACCAATCAGATTTTCATTGCACGAATTCCTCGTGGAATACTTAGGGATAATATTTGGGTTGATTTATAATTTTTACGGATTTTCCGATGTGTTTTCTCACTTACGATAGTGGTACGTAAGTTCTATCATTCTGATAATACGAAAGTTATTTACTTACTATTTTCATACCTGAATTTGTTCATGTGACATAAGTTGTCCATTGATCCGATTTCTTTTATGGACTATCCCCTCATATTGTTTGTAGTCCACCATAAATTTCTCATTTAGTTTATGATATCATTTTATACACCTGATAATGGGTTGTCCAACTTATTTTCATTTAATTACGATAAGAAGTCACACTAACTCTTAAATATATCCCAATGACTTTTATTGACCCAAAATTATTGATGGATCATTAGAGGATATTATTGAAGTTTATCTATGATTTTTTATTTAATTTTCTGACTCAACTAAGTATGTATGATAATGATTTCCTGACTTATTCCCTGATTACGATACTCAGTCGCAAAACGCCTTAAACATGGACCATCTGATTTTCCTTTGCATGAATTTCTCTGTGGGTCATTAGGAAGTATTTAGAGTTGAACTATGGTTTTTATGAAATTTTCTAATGGGTTTTTGTATGTATGATAATGACACGGCATTTTTGCTATTGCACAAATATTGAATTTATCGTTTTCGATTATTTATAATTTTCTAATTACCGAATTTTCCGGGGTGTTACAACCACGTACCACTGTGGTACGATCGACCCGTACCGTGTCATGCATGGCACGATCGGTTCCCCCTGCCTTTTTTTATTTTATTTTCTCTCACCACATCCGACACATCTAAGGGGACTAAACAATATCAAATAAGATGAAATTTTAAACATAAGTTAATTAAGAGATCATAAGAATTATGATGATTATAGTTGAAAATTTTAAATTAATTTTTATTCAAGTAAAAATTACCCCATAAATCATTAATTGGCATCTACTTCGGATACCTAAGACGGCATAGATGACGGTACTAGATGATTATGTCGGGTTGAATTGAATGATTAAATGTAGTTTCTTATAGTTTTCAACCTCTTAATGTGATGTTATTATGTTTTGATCATTTTATTTTTGAAGTTTGTTCATTTTAAATATTGATCTAGCCAAAAAATAATAATAAATTAAATTGGCCCCTTTCCACCATATCTTAACCGTATGGCACTTACCATACTATACCATGCTATGGAGAATGTAACATGGTCGATCTGTGCGGTACGATGAACAATAATATAGCTTGCCTTAAGTCTTATCTAGATAAATGTTTGAACTATATATACCACCTTATATTCTCCGTATTTGTACTACTATAATGCACACTTTCAAGGAGCCTGCACTTTCCTTCATGTGTTACTTACCTTATGAGCTATCCATACTCATTCCTATTAATACATGGATATTGTAGCAAAAATTTAAAAGTTGTGATATTTTTTCAAATATCAATCCGTTTTAAGTTCAGACAGCCGAAGAAATATCTTTTGACAAATCAAACACGCAGCAGTAAAATAGTTGTTAGCAAAATTTAAGTATTCTAAAAATAAACATATAAAATATGGAAATAAAGAAAATTAATAAGTTTCACATTTGGATAATAAAAAGGAATATTACAAACACATGTTAAGTCAATTCAAAGGACAAAGCAATCTTTACACAAGCAAGAAAATATGGTGCATTTGTGAAATATGTAATCAACATAAATATATTCTATGCAATTTGAAGATTACTTAGTTTCTTAAGACTACTTCGTAGATAATTATGTGAACCTGCGTTGGATTCGATACCGGAGTGGACAGAATTTTTAGTGGCCTATGCTCACTGGGCTATCCTCCTTCCAAAAAAAAAAGAGTCTAATATTATTGGTGTTATTATGTAGACGATTTAAATTCCTTACTCACGAAGTTAAAGTGCGTATTTCAGCTGCTACATATATCTTCTCAATTTTCACTGTCCCAACTACGCTAATATTCATGAACTATTCTAAAAATCAATGGAAAAAGCTAAAAGAACGAGTAATCTGAGAAAAACTCTAAGAACGTGTATATTAATTGCAAGCAATGATCAAGATTGTTCCAAGAGAAGGACTAAGGCGTGCAGCATGTTTTGAATAACTTTCCTAAGAAGATTTTATGAATATATCAATAGAAGAAATATCAAGGCATGGAACAAGTTTGAAGAACTTTTGTCACGTCCCAAACATGGCAGCGGAAAGATAATTGTTGAGACGTGAGTAATCAACAAATAAACATCTAACTAACAATCACATATAACACAAATAAATTAGATATTCATAACTTCAAACTCTTCATTCCATATTAATAATCGAAACTAGTACGTACTTGACTTCAAGTTTTAAACTATAGAACTAAGACTCAATAAAAGAAAAATATATATTTTTCTCACTCTTTACCACCTACTGTATCAATATAACTCTCAAAATAAAGTAAAAGTTATTCTAAGGTTGAACCACGCTCTTCACTCAGATGTGTTCCTGTCGCTAGTTTGATTCTCCTCTTCAATAGCGGTGTTACCTAAAATGTTAGGAAAGTCGGTAATATGCGCACTCGTCTAGTAGAATTTACATCTCTCGATGATGATCGAGGTGTGTACCTCGAGCGTTGCGGAATGTCGTAGGATCGGGAAGAAGTCTACTAGAGCCTTCTTCGTGTTCCTCGCTCCAAACGTCCTCGGGATGCGATGGTGATGTCCCGTGGAAGAAGCCTTACACTTGTGTGAGAGAGAGAGAGTGAGAGGGGGAGAGTATTGCGCTATTCCTATCCAAGAGAGAAAACTCTCTTCTCGGTTTCTGCATGTGCATGGGAGTCTTGCGCAGGAGGGTGACTAGCCAGAGAACCTCTGCTGCGTTGTTTTTTTTCCTTGGAAAAAAAACCAGAAGACTCCTGTTCACAAGGGAGACAACGCGCACACAGTTGTCTCATTTCCCAAAGGTTGCCAATGAACCTTTGGTGCCCCACGTGGGCACCCACCGGTTAACATCTCCCACTTGCCCACAGAGGGCACAATAAAAATGTCAGTTGCTCACTAAGAGCAATTCATCTCTCGACACTGCTTCTCAATCATACATACGACGAATGGAGAGTGAGCGACCTTACGAGAGTCAGCACAACAGTTGAGTAGTGATCTATTAAGTTATCACCAAAACTAACAGATCACAATACTATAAGATACCCGTAGTACCCTAGATATCTTCAATATCACCAGCTTTGACATCCTGGATCTCTTTAAAACTAGTGACGTCAAAACTCAAATGTTTTGTATTTACGACTTTATCGCCACTAAGTCGACATAGTCCCTCGAGGTGTGAACCGTAAAACATGGTGCAATATTCAGATGTCTTTCTTGAGTTCTCATGTCAATTCAATTAGTCTTGACCGCTTTCCTAGTCATGTCCCGCTGGACTGTATCAACCATAGCCTAAGGAGCATGCTAAAGTAGCGACATCAAGCTTCCTTTTCATGACATAGATCTCAAGTCCTAAGGGTACAGATGGATCAATGATTATGATCAAGAGCTCACACAATGATGAAACAGAGATCTCATCATCATTCTCTTCAAGGGTCGTTTTACGCACATGTGGTATGTACACATGCTACGGTGTTCTTCCATCATTATGGGCGTGTCACATACAACATAATAAAAACACCATACGGTTCTTAGTCTAGCCACCTACTGCGGCTAACCCGAGTCTCACGACCTCTTATCATAAAACTCGGAACCGCTTAATGAAGGCTTCACGGATTTGATTGTCATATCCTGTGATCGATCCAGAGGGACCTCATCTTAACTCATTTTAAGGCGACAATAAAAAGAAATTATCTTGCTCGCTCTCATAGCGCCATAGATATAAATTTATCTTGCTCGCTCTCATAGCGCCATAGATAAAATTTGTCTCATCTTGCTTGCTTTCTTAGCGCCAAGGTGAATGACCCGTGTGAGGGGGTCCATTCAAAGCCTAGTGACACTTTTCTTGATGTGTAAAGTATTCCAACCATAGACACACATAAGGAAGGAAAATATAATAATTAATTGTCAATCAATAATGTGCACATCACAATTTACACAATCCCATATTTCTAATATGGGTTACAAATGCCTCCCTCAGGATTTGTTTGGTTAGTGGATCGGCCAACATATGACCTGTCGAAATGTGTCGAAGAACCACCAACTTCTTTGCAACTAAATCCCAAATGTAGTGATAACGAATGTCAATGTGTTTGGTTCGCCATGGTATTTAGGGTCCTTAGCATAGGCCAAGGCCGATGTGCTATCAACATACAGCACTACCGCCTCCTTGACAAATGTGTCATGGCCAATCGCTGTAGGAAACTCTGCAACAAACAGCCTCTTGACATGCGCAGAACAAGTCACATATTCTGATTCCATGGTGGATAAGCGATGCACGTTTGTTCTTGCTACACACCAAGAAATGGCACCTCCACCTAACATAAACACATAGCCTGAGGTGGATTTGCGCTCATCTTTATCACCGGCCCAATCAGCATCGCTGAAACCTCTCAATCTTAAGTCACCTCCTTTGTAACATAAGACAAGGTCCGAAGTACCACGGAGAGATCGAAAAATCCTCTTAACTGCTTTCCAGTGAACGAGACCGGGATTACTTTGATAACGATTAACAAGACCCACGCATAACTAATGTCAGGCCGTGTACATAACATGGCATAAATTAGGCTTCCAATGCAGCAGCATGATGGCACCCTTGACATTTCATTCTTTTCCTTGTCAGTTGTGGACATTGACTGATACTTAAAACACAACTCTTATCATTGGAGTATCGATGGTTTTGGAATAATGCATCCGGAATCGCTCAAGAATCTTATTTATATAAGTCTCTGCGACAAACACAGAAGTTTATTCGAGCGATCTCTTGTGATTTTTATTCCTAGCACATAATTTGCTTCACCCATGTCTTTTATCTCAATAACAGAAGACAGCCATTTTCGAGTGGCTTCGATAGATTCCATGTCATTTCCAGCCAATAAAATGTCATCAACATATAATGACAAAATAAGAATCTTTTCCGCCATACGTTTAACATACACACAGTGGTCTTCTTCAATCATCTCAAAACCAAATGAGATAATAGATTTATGAAATCTAAAATACCACTGTCTAGACGATTGTTTGAGGCCATAAATGGAACGTTTGAGACGGCAAACTTTGCGCTCTTGTCCCTTTGCCTCAAAACCTTCTGGTTGCACCATATAAATTTCTTCGTCTAGTTCTCCATTGAGAAATGCTGTTTTAACGTCCATCTGAAAAAGTTCTAAGTCTAAATGTGCAACAATGGCTAGAATAAGGCGAACCGATGTGAATCTCACCACTGGGGAGAATGTCTCATCGAAATCTATACCCTCCTTTTGAGTATATCCTTTGCCACAAGTCGTGCTTTATATTGTCGATAGATCCATCCGCCTTGCATTTGACTTTGAAAATCCATTTATTTCCAATAGCCTTACGCCCTGGAGGGAGGTCGACAAGTTCCCAAACTTGATTCTTACTCATAGAGTCCATCTCATCTTGCATTGCTTCCTTCCACTCTTTACTAGCAGATGAAGTTAATACTTCTTTAACAGAAGTAGGCTCATCATCATCAGCAAGCTGGCACACAAGGGCTTCCTCTTCAATCTCAAATCGACGACGAGGCATGTGTCCACGTTTGCTACGGCGTATCTGATCGTCTTGTTCTTCTATAGGTGTGCTCCCACTGGGCACAAAGCTCCCACTATCATGATTATCTCTACTATCTCCGGCGGCTTCCTGGTTAGGAACTAATTCCCTCCCTTCGCTGGAAGATGGTAGAATATCATTGGGTCATCCAACTCATGGAGATCAAGACTCTTTCCAGTGTCGCCGATGCTAGGAAATTCTGTTTCTAAGAAAACAACATCTCGGACGTCTTTTCTGTCATTCCTCCATTCGGATGTTGTCCGTACATGACATAACCCTAGAGCCTTGGATATCTTATAAAGATAAACTTTCTAGCTTTAGGGCCAAGTTTTCCAAACTTGTGAGAAGTGTCATGGACATATCTCGCTGAACCCCATGGGCGTAGATTATCTAAATTTGGTTTTTCACCACGCCATAACTCATAAGGGGTGGAAGGAACTGACTGTGAAGGTACGCGGTTAAGGATGTAGGCCGCAGTCATTATAGCATCCCCCAAAAAGATATTGGAAGGTTGGCATGCGCCATCATCGACCTAACCATATCTAACAGTGTTCTATTCCGTCTCTCAGCAACACCATTTTGTTGCGGTGTATATGGAATAGTTAACTGTCTGCGTATTCCTTTTTCTTCACATAAAGTTCGGAACTCATCCGAAAGATATTCACGTCCTCGATCTGTCGAAGAACTTTTATGGTTTTGCCTAATTGATTCTCAACCTCTGCTAAGAAGTGTTTGAAGCAATCTAACGCTTCATAGCGGTGAGCGATCAAATAGACATATCCATATCGTGAATAATCATCTATAAATGTGAGGAAATAGGAAGCCCCTTGACGGGTCTTCACACTCATGGGTCCGCAAATGTCGGAGTGGATCAATTGTAAGAGTTCAGTGGCTCTCTTAGCCTTCCGAAAGGCTTGCGACATGCCTTACCGGCTAAACACGATTCACACACAGGAAGATTGACTTTAGCGAGTGAGCCTAGCAAGCCTTCTCGAGCTAACCTTGTCATTCTATCTTGTCCGATGTGTCCTAGCCGAGCATGCCAAATTATCGAATCAAGGTTATTATCAGTGTTCACCACATAAGACACAGGAAAATTATGATAATCCAAATCTAATTTAAACAAACCATCCATGAATAAAGCATGACCATATATAACATTGTTCAAACATATGTCAACTTGGTTGCTAGCAAAAGAAAAAGAGAAGTCTAATGCTAATAATGATGAGACTGATAGTAGATTATGCTGAACTCTAGGCGCATAGAGTACTTCATGGAGAGTTAAGACTCGTCCAGTCTTTAACTTGAGTTGATACACACCAACTCCAAGGACTTCCTCGCTGGAAACATTTCCCATGTATACTCTTTGCGATCCCGCTGAGATTCGGCGATAACCCACGAATCCTGCTCGATCCCTTGTTATGTGCTTGGTCGCTCCTGAATCCACTATCCATTCAGGATTTGTTCGAGCAACTAAGATATGCGAACAAACATGCACAGTTGGAGAGCAAAGAAATTGGAATACCTTTTTCGGCTCAGTGCATTCACGAGCGAAATGTCCCAATTGTCCACAATTATAGCATTTGGCCTTTGACTTGTCTCTCTTTCCACCGCGCTTGCCTCTTTGGCGCTTCGGTGTCTGCCCCGCCTTAGAAGTGGATGCAACATTTTGCCTCTTCCTCTTGAAGTTCTTCTTTGGACCCTTCTTGCCCTGCTGTCTGCCTCCCTGGGCGACAAGGGCAGTAGCGCGCATGGCCTCCTCGCGCTCAGCCTCTAACTCCACATGGCGAGAGATGTCAGAAAAATTCTTAATGCTCTCATTGTGAGTTAGAGATCTGTTTCATGTGAGTCCAAGAGTCTGGCAAAGATCTTATTACAGCCTGCACTTGCTGCTCATCAGTAAGATCGTGACCTGCAGACTTCAAGTCGCGGATCATGCTTGACATTAGCCTTAGATGCTCAGTCATGTTCTGACGGGGATCTTTTCGGAGGGTCTCAAATTTCAAACAAGAGCCCTTAACCTCGTGGTAGAGGTTCCTCCAAAAGAAATCTTCAACTTTTCCCACATCTCCTTGGCAGTCTTACACTTATCAAACTCGCCAATCAGATCATCTTGCATGCTGCTTAACAGTGTAAAGCGCGTGCTACGATCTTGTTGAACCATAACTTGTAAGCATCTTGATCTCTTCGGTGTTGAGCAGTGTTGCCTTCTGCGGGCGGGGTCATGGATGTTGTAATGTGATCAAGCAACTCTTGCTCGTTCAAAAGATATTGGATTTTCGATGCCATATGTCATAGTTAGTGCCATCTAATTTATCCCCTTTCGTTAAGTCAGCAATACATTCTTCGAGGCCATCGATGAATCACTACATTTAAGATAATAATGAGAAGGCTAAGTTGACAATTTTACACATCAGTCTATTTGATCCAAAAATCTACACTATAATATTAAATATTCTCCATATAATAAGATCGAAAGTAGACTTAGAGAACTACAACATCTCCCATTTATATAAGAATATTCAATATGATTAGGGTAATTTCGATCAAATAAGTAAAGGAGAGGAACTAACATCTCTCAATTACTAACATGTATATACTAAACATGAATAGTCATAAGAATTAACAACAAATAATCATGCTCAAAACATGTTCTAATAATTTGAACAATAATTAATTATGCTCAAAATATATTCTAATAATTTGAACAACAATTAATCATGCATGTTCAAATAACAATTAAACATGATTTTAAATCATCAGATCATACATAGATTGCTTGAATATAAAGTGCATGAATAAATTTATTGCATGGACTAATACAATTTATTGCATGGACTTAAATAAGACAATCTCATAATCATAAAGCTAATAATGATCCGAAGTACTAATAAATCATGTCTAAAAATGGATAACATCAGGATAGCTAAACCAATCGTCTGGAGACGGGTCGGAGTCATGAGACGGCGCCGAGGAACATGCCGTATGCGACGCCGGACTCGTCGTACTGCCAAATTTTCATTATGGTGGCGACGAGGGGTGGGTCAGAATTTCCTGCCGGTCCACGTCCAATAATGCGGCTAAGTCGAGCTCGACCACGAGGTCCGCTCAGCAAAATCACATTAGTGCGACGTCTGGCAAGACGGTCAAGTTCACGTCGCCGACGGGCCGACGCTCTCATGCGGGCCTGTTCCACCATAAAAGTGCGCCTGGGCATGGGTGGACTAGTACCCACGCGTTCAGCCAAGACAACATTTCCACACACCGCCACGCCTGCATGCATGGGACCACCCATGCGCACTCCAAACGGCCTGCATGGCACGCTGGCCGTCGAGCACACCTCTGCGCGCATGCATTGTGCGTCTGCGCCATCGGCGTGGCGCCAGCTGCCTGGTCGCGGGCGCGTCTCCCGCCAGTGTCGCCGATTGCACGTCCGCGCCAGCGTGCGAGTCTGTAGGGCCGCCGTGGGGACGTGGCCTGTCTGGGCGCGCGGCTGGCCCGCTGGCACACGGCTGGCCCGCCTGGCCTGCCTGGGCGTGGGCTGGCATGCCCAACTAGGGTGGTGCGCCCAGCCCGGGTGGCCGAGCTAGCGCCTGGCCCGCGCGAGCTGTGGCCGCGAGGGCCTGCCTGGCCGCCCGCGCCTGGGTGGCCCTCTTGGCCCGCCTGGTCGCCAAGGCGCGGGGCTGTGGCCGCCTGGTCGCGGGGCTGGGGCACCAAGCCCGGGTATCCTGGTCGCGGCACCCGTCGCGAGGGCCTGCGCCACCGCCCACCTGGGCTGTGGTCGCGGTGCCCGCCCGCGTGGCCGCGGTTATTCCGCACCCGCCCGCGTCTCTGGCCGTCCCCCGTGGGCGACGCGGCTTCTGCCCGCGTCCTCGCCTCCGTGATGGTCCGCCTCGCCACTGCCACCAACCGCGCGCAGTAGTGCGCGTTGCAGATCGTGGGCCTCAAAGTCGTGGGCCGCACGCCCTCACGCATCGCCGCCATCCGCGTTGTTTTGAGGTGTGTCAAACTGTGCCTCGCGTAGAACGTCGTCCGGACGTGACGAGGGAGAACCGCGCAGTGATAGACGTACTCCCTTGAAGTCATCAGTCGCCGCGAAATCTAATTGGCACCATGGATCCTGTGTGGGTGTCGGGCCGCTGCTAACCGCGCTGTCCCCATCGTCGTCCGTGGAGATCTCCGTCGGTTCAAAGTCATCCTCTTCCATTGCGGCAAGCACTTGCGCATGGAGATTGTCCTACGACATCGTGGAGAGAGGAACGTGATGGCTCTGATACTAATGTTGGATGATGATCGAGGTGTATACCTCGAGCGTTGCGGAATGTTGTAGGATCGGGAAGAAGTCTACTAGAGTCTTCTTCGTTGTTCCTCGCTCCAAACGTCCTCGGGATGCGATGGTGATGTCCCGTGGAAGAAGCCTTACACTTGTGTGAGAGAGAGAGAGTGAGAGGGGGAGAGTATTGCGCTATTCCTGTCCAAGAGAGAAAACTCTCTTCTCGGTTTCTGCATGCGCATGGGAGTCTTGTGCAGGAGGGTGACTAGCCAGAGAACCTCTGCTGCGTTGGTTTTTTCCTTGAAAAAAACCAGAAGACTCATGTTCACAAGGGGAGACAACCGCACACGGTTGTCTCATTTCCCAAGGTTGCCAATGCAACCTTTGGTGCCCCACGTGGGCAACCACCGGTTAACAACAAATAAATTAGATATTCATAACTTCAAACTCTTCATTCCATATTAATAATCGAAACTAGTACGTACTTGACTTCAAGTTTTAAACTATAGGACTAAGACTCAATAAAAGAAAAAATACATATTTTCTCACTCTTTACCACCTACTGTATCAATCTAACTCTCAAAATAAAGTAAAAGTTATTCTAAGGTTGAACCACGCTCTTCACTCAGATGTGTCCTGTCGCTAGTTTGATTCTCCTCTTCAATATCGGTGTTACCTAAAATGTTAGAAAGTCGGTATATGCGCACTCATCTAGTAGAAGTTACATCACTTGGTAGGTATAAGTGATTAGCATTTTAAGAACTAGGTAGGCACGAGTAAAACATGATGTTCTAACATGTATGATAAATCTAATAAAACATAATTTAGTGAGAAAGTCATGGTAACAAGAGTACGAACATGTGGGCATGAGTACTCAAGTATTAAGGTTAAGCATGATATAAGAGCAAGAATGATCAAGAGAGCAATAATTTTACAAGAATTCAAGATGGTCATATCACGCAAGCAAGTAAGCATATAGCGAGCAAGAACTTTTAACATGTAACAATAATTAGTCACGAGTCATAATGTGCATTAAAGATCTATGCCACCTTGGAATGCACACCAAGAACACATGAATGTGGTTATGTGTAACGACCCACTTCCACCGGTACGGTTACACCAACCCCACATCGGATGAGAACAAGTCGTTACAGGGGAGAAAACCCCAACGATAGACAAATGGGCTGAGATATACACAAGTAGAAAGAAATAATGCAGTGGAAATTAAATAGCTCTTATTCCATCAACATTTTAATTCACATTCCACAGTCTATATAGTCCAAGAAAGAAATGACATAACATAATAACCACTAACATGTAGCCAGTTCCAATTACATAAACCAAAGTTCAAATTACAATGCATTACATACTAGGAATAAATTACAAGTCTTCATCCACTCCTCAAACTCCGCGTTAGATCTTGCTAATTCCTCGGCTTCTAAATCCCCTGAATGTTTAGCAAGGGTGAGTCATATACAATAGACTCAACAAGTAACTTAAAACTTCAAACCATACACTTATCCATACATACTTTCTAACAATTTAACTCTATTAAACTTACTAGAATTCACAGTTAAATTCATACTGCTCATGCTATAACATAAATGATTAAACATGGAATCATATTAAACAACTAACACATGTAAAACAATGATTTAACATGGATACTTATAACATGGAATCACTAACTTGGAAACATTCATACACATACATGCTTTCATTCCTTATTTCCCATAATACTAACACATGACTTCTATTCAATTTATAACATGATACTAACCACATATTCATCAAGAAATTTCTATCTCATGGACATAATAACATACACCTCACATAGTATTAAACATGATATCACAATCAAAATTCATATTGACACATGTAGTAATTTCTCATGACATGCACTTTTGCCTTGGTTTTCACATGCACTTACTTTCTCATTATCACACATCACTTGCACTGCACATTTTTCACATGGTTTTCAATTTACATATTCACGTATCATATAGTTTTCACGTTGCACACATTCACTTATCACTCCACTTGCATATACCACGTGCCACGTTGACATGTCACTATACACGATATACACATGTTCATTTTTCACGTTGCCAAGACATAGCCCAAACCACCACTAGAAAGATCACGTAACACTTACACATGCACATACATGTACTTAATCACCAAGCAAAGTGATCAAATCTTGGTCACTACAGAACCGAGGAAGCCCTCCCCACCATTACTAGTGGAACTTGTCCACCTCCAGGATTTCACAAGACCCTTTGCCTCGGGTATCACATAACACGATTGAGCTTTCCTGTAGGGGCACTACTACAGTACAGCTCCAAGCAAGCAATCTAGGGTGGCAGTGTCTTATGGGCACAATTTATTTATCTTGCCACATTAATACATCACACACACACATGCCACTTATTCCTCTCACTTCCCAGGCACATGCACACACATATAGACATAAACTTATCATATTCAGACTCTCAGACCAATCATAAACATAAATTAGCAGAACCTCGTCATGATGCTAATCACATTTTCACATATAAAAAAATCTATTCTTAAAAACATGGTATAGAAACTTCAGAATTAGTAGCAATTTGCACAGTACTAAGAATCCTATCAACTCTTAAGCAGGTGTTAAATATAGCACAGAGAACATATCTGTAATTTTTCACAATTTTTGGAGAAGTAAAACTATTTTTAATAATTAACACAGGTTACATATGATTTAACAAGATAAATCATTTAAGCATGGTAGACAGTAAGCAGTCGGTCCTAATAGGTCCAAACATGAGAACAATCATTCTAAGATCATGGTAATTTTTTGAATCCGTAACATCATAAACTATTTAATCAAAATTAAACACAGTCAAAATATACTTATTCTCTAAGAACAGAAGTTATTATAATTAATCTCTTGCTCAGAATTTGGCAGATCCATGATATGACCTACATATCATACCTGACAAACCCTCATTTTCACGGCATGCACAGACCTCCGAACAAGCGAAAATCACAGTACAATGATTAACATGCATTTCTGCATAACATAGTTGAACTTGATGGCAAGGTTCTTGCCGTCAGAATGAGTTAACGACAGGATCGTTGACCATCAACACAGGAACTCGGCGGCAATAAAGTGGCCGTCTACCTCCTGTCTGCACACAGTGCAGACCGGACCACAGAAAATACAGAATCTTGGGGGTCCAAGCATGAAATGAAAATCCGTAAAAATGTGAAACCCTAATGGACAAGTCCATGGAGTGAACCAATAAGTCACTTGCCTGTGAAAAATTGTATAAGTGACTATTTTGTCAGAGAAGCTCTCCTAGGCCAAGCCAAGAAGAAGCCCAAAATCCACCCAGATCCAGTCCTTCTGTTGATGTAGGCCGCACACCGGAGTCAGGATGATTCCTCTATCCAAGGTGCAGCTCCCAGTTGAAGAAGATCGCCGATAGGACTCCCATCGCCAGATCAAAGCTCGCCAAAGTTGGGTTTTCTCACAGAAGGTATTAGGGTTTCTCCAAAGCCTAAAAAGACCTAATCTAAAGAACATAGGGTATTTTATAGGCTAAAGGAGTCGGGTACGCATTAGGTTAAGTCATACTCCCTTTGGATAGGTTTCCTAATCAAGAACCCGGAAGAAACGCCCCCGTTTCTAGATCTGAAATCCATAACGCATCTAGAGAAGTAAACGGCCAACATACTACCATTGACAAAAATTCAATGTCCATCGATGTTGACGCCAGGAGACATAAATGGCACAACTGTGGTCGTCTACTCACTCTTAATGTCAAGATATATTGACGTTAAAAGGAATTTCGGCCAGAACATAGAAATGATTAATAAACACACATACACAATATAAATACATACTATATGCACTACATTATTTAAATACACTATGCACAGAAATAAATAAATATAATATACACACAGGAATAACATATATTTATACGCATGCACATAAGGAGTAAAAATACTTATAATATACACAAAATTCGGGGGCCTCACATTATGTATTTAGCATTCACACACGCAAGTACTCCCAGTGCAGATGCAATGCCAGTATAATTATATATTTCATGGTTAACAATATATTTTCAGCTCTCTACCATGAGGATTATGTTGTAGCCCCTGGACACTCATTGGGCCCGATCCTGTATCTCAAGCAATTTAAATGTAGATACCCAAATCAGCATGACCATTACAGGAATTTCAAGAAGTCAATAGTACAGTATCATCTCATCCATGATGATTTCAGAATAACAAGTCTAGATACATGATTTCAAGAGGGAATGTGTCAAGAGAGAATTCGGCAGCATAACGGCTTAATTTCATGTAGTTCAATCTTTACTTTAGTGACTTGGTTTATTGTGTAAGAAAATCATACTCTATGAGAAAGTAGACGAGAAAGAAAGTGAATGCTATCTTTTTGGAACTTTAATGGTACAACCAGCTCAGTCTCCATAAGGGAATCTAATGAGCCATAGTTTTACAAAGGTCTTGCCAGAAAGGTCCCTAGTGTTCTAGAACGGACTTCGACTAAAGATATCCACGTCGGCATAAAGAATGTCGTCACAGTGGGACATTGACCCAATAATTACAATAAACTGAGATGTACACAAATATTGACATGGAACAGTGGAAATAAAAGTACTAGTTTTATTCCATCATCCACATTCTATCTACAGTCCATATAGTACAAAGAAAAGCTAAAGTCCACAATTGACATTCATTCTAATCAAATTTACATTGTCTCAATGATACATCACTTGTTCATTACATACTTATGGTAATAAAATACAATGTCGAATCTCCACAACACGAGCTACTCCTCTCTCTCGGAGTCACTCCTAACCACGTCCTCGTCAAGCATGGGGACACCCGCCTCACCTGTACGCCGAAGTAAGAATGAGTCTAAATTGACCCAGCAAATAATCCACGCACAACATCCTTACACATATCCTATACATGTGTTGCATGCTTTATACAATTCAGACTATTATACAAGGAACCTATGAGAATTTAAACGCATGGATCATGCTTAAGATATTTAACAATATCATATAATAACCTACTCATGCTTTCTAACCATATTATGTAACATGATTACGAACAAACATTATTCATATCATGATACCATATTACTAAACTAGAGCATGGAATTAAGCATAAAGAGAATAGTAACGTAGCATGGATTCTAGCCATTTCACATGCACTTTTTCACGTTCATTTACACTTTAATTTACTATTTAATGTAAATCATTTACAATCAAACATGAGCACATTTTGTTAAGCATGAATTGAAGTTTTAAAACATACTCAATTTGGTTGGCAGCTATATACCCATTAGGCATGAAACTATATATGAGTAGTAGTACTTCTAGCATGCATTCTAGACATTCTTCCATGTATCTATTATAGTATACTCACCCTTTACTTGCTATTTTTACATAAAATAAACATATTTACATGGTTCACAATTATTCACAAGGTAACACATTCACTTCACAAATTCATATGCTCATTTTACACAATTACACATTTCCCATATTCACTTGCACATTTTCACAATTTACACTTAATTGCCATGACACATAGTCCAAACCACCACTAGAAGGACACACATAACAAATTCACATACCTATCACCTAGTCAAAACAGTGATAGATCCTGGTTACTACGCAGAACCGAGAGAAGCACTCTCCACCCTAACCAGTGGTACTTGTCCACCTCTAGGATTTCATCCTAATTAGCCCTAGGATTTCACACACTATGAACCTTCCCGTAGGAACTTACTACGGTATAGTTCCACAGCCCTCTATGGTAGCAGTGTCACACACGACACAGTTTACACAATTTGCATTAATCACATAGTTCATATTATTCATATGCACTAATTTACTCATTGCACTCACGGGTACACAATCTACATATGATCAGTTTTATCTAATATGATGCTACTATTCACAATGTTAATCAGATCATGACATCACCCTAATCATGCTGCTAATGATTGAATTACATACATATACACATTGGCATGATCAACATGGTTATTTTTCTATCATATAACTCATAACAGTGTCTACTGTTATCAAAATGCCACAAAAATTTTAATCACAGATCCCCAACAGTAAACCTATCACATGCTAAATTTCTCATATTTTTTGAATATGTAAACAATTATAATAATTAAATTATTTAGTCACCTTTACCGCTAATTCATCTACACATGGTACACAGTAGGACAGTCAGGTGTAACAGTTTTAGAACTTTCTAACAGTCATCACGAATACACAAAAATATTATGGAACCTTACTGCACCAGAACATAATTATTCAGGAATTTCCAGCATTATTTCATGATCACAGCCCACTTACAGAAATTTAAATAAATAAACCTGCATACAAAAATTCGCCCTACCCTCAAGGTATACCTACTGCATGTACTGAATCACATATAAAATGTACAACATATACTTACATCCAGAAGTCCGAAAAATAAATCACAGGATCAAACATGCTTTCTGCATAAACCTGAAGAACTCGGTGGCACTGATGTTGCCGCCAACATGGGTTAATGGCACCACATATGGCCGTTGACCCTGGATCTTAATGGCATCAGACGCTACCGTTAAGTTCCTGTTTGTCCAAACACAGACTGAACGTAAAACAAATGGTGAAGGGGGTTCTAGGACACGAGACAAAACCTGGAAAATCCTAGGACCTAGCTGACATGTGTGGGGATGTGTACAAGGGTTACTTGCCTCTTAAAAAATTGCTAGATGTGATTAATTTGTTGAGAAGCTCTCCTCGGCCAAGCCAAGAAGTTCTCCAATCTCCCCTCGATCCGACTTTTGTGTTGATGGATGAAGCACGCCAGAGTCGGGAAGCCTTCCTCGATGTTCAAATAGTCTCTTGGTCGATGAAGATCGCCAAAAAATGCACCAAGTCGCCAGATCCAAAGCCTCAAAGTTCAGGTTTCACACTGGTTTCTAGGGTTTTTGACCAAAGAGCCAAAAGGACCTAATTGCACCCTAATCAGAGTATTTTATAGGGTAGAAGGTTTAGGGATGCATTTAGGTAGGAACCCAACCGTTGGAAGACGGTTTCCTAAACAGGGGCCAAAGAAATCGCGAGCATTTTCAGATCTGAAGCCACAACAAATCTGGGAGATAGACGTCCACATACATGGCCGCCTACCAGGAGTTAACGTCCATTGATCTGGACGCTGACTACCCTTTACATCAATTCATGTTGACGCCATTTGGTCTTTCGGCCAGAACAAAGAATTGCACAAAACCTTGCTTACACTATGTACATACATGCAAATAATAATGTATAATTTAAATACTAGCTATACAATGTAAATTCAACATCATATACATAACAAACATATATATACAATGTACAACGATACTCAAAATTATGTACAAAATATTTACATTCATATACATGGAACTATACACAAGTATCGAATCAACACATGGCAAAATAAAAGGACAAATTCGAGGGCCTTACACCCTCTCCTCCGTAAGAAACTTCATCCTCGAAGTTATATCGACGCTATTTAAACAATTGGGGACACTTCTTCTTCATAGCATCCTCAAGCTCCCAAGTAGCCTCCTCTCGCGAGAAGTTGCGCCATAACACCTTCACTGACGCAATGCTCTTGTTCCGAGATGCTGAACCTTCCGGTCAAGAATAGCTACTGGTTGCTCCACATATGACATATCTGGCTGGATCTCCACTGGCTCGTGACTAATAATATGAGATGGATCTCGGACATACCTCCTAAGCATAGATACGTGGAATACAAGATGAACACTAGCTAATGCCGGAGGTAAAGCTAGCTCATATGCCACGCTACCCTAAACATGTGCGAATCTCATACGGGCCAATGAATCTAGGACTTAGCTTACAATGCCTGCCAAATCTGATAACACCTCGAGTAGGCAAAATCTTCAAAAAGACATGCTCGCCAACCTCGAACTCCAAATCCTTCCGTCTATTGTCGCGTAACTCTTCTCCTATCCTGTGCCGCAACAAGCCTCTTCCTAATAAGCTGGATCTTATCCGAAGTCTCCTGAACTAACTTCGGACCGATCAACTGCCTATCACCAGTCTCCTCCCAACATAAAGGAGATCTACAAGGCCTTCCATACAATGCCTCAAATGCCATACCAATACTCTCATGAAAACTGTTGTTTTATGCGAACCCCACAAGAGGTAGATGACGCTCCCAATCATCCTTCCAATCCAGGAGAGCGTGTAGATAGTCCTCTCGGACTGTTCATCTATCTGGGGATGAAACGCCGAACTAAGCTTCAATTCAGAACCTAATACATCCTGAAGACCCTTCCACAGCCTCGAAGTAAATCTTGGATCTCGATCCGAAATGATCGACTTCGGCACACCATGCAATCTAATAATGCTACTAACATACAACCTAGATAACTCTCAACTGACTGCTTCTTCTTCATAGGCAAGAAGTGCACAATCTTAGATTATCTATCTACAACTACCCAAATCGAGTCATTTCCCGTCCTTGATCTGGGCAAACCCGTTACAAAATCCATAGTGACAGCCTCCCACTTGCATACTAGGATTTCAATCTTTTGCATAAGACCAGATGGTCGCTGCCACTCGGCCTTCACTTGCTGGCATACTAAACACCTAGATACAAAATCCGCTACATCCGTCTTCATGCCAGACCACCAAAAAGATCTCTTCAAATCCTGGTACATCTTAGTGTTACCTTGATGAATAGAGAATCTAGATCTATGAGCCTCTGCTAAAACATGCTCACGAACATCCACTATATCGGGAATACAAACTTGATGATGAAATCTAATTACACCATCCTCATCTCGAGCAATGCCTGCCTTGCCCACTAACTTCTGGAGTCTAGGTTCGGCCTTCTGCTGCTCGATTACCTCATCTAGGATAGTGGACCGAATGGACAACTGAGCTACAAAAGCCTGACATAACAATGGCTCTAACTTAGTCATTGCACAAGCAGCATCCTCTAACATCTTCCAATCCTGCTGGAGTAATGACGTCTTCCTACTAAGAGCATCCGTTACGACATTCGCCTTTCCAGGATGATACTGAAGGTCGAAGTCATAGTCCTCAAGGAACTCAATCCATCTTCTCTGCCGCCGGTTTAATTCCTTTTGGGAGAAAAGATACCTCAAGCTCTTGTGGTCAGTGAACACCTCAAATCTGACACCATAAAGATAGTGCCTCCTCCAGATCTTTAGTGCATGCACCACTGCCGCAAGCTCCAATCATGAGTCGGATAGTTACGCTTATGATCCTTCAATTGGCGAGAAGCATACCCACTACCCTACCCTCCCTGCTGCATCAATACACAGCCTAAACCAATCCAAGATGCATCCGAGTAAATGGCAAAACCCTCATCACCACTCAGCAAAACCAAAACTCGAGCAGATGTGAGCTTAGGCTTCAATAATTGAAAGCTACTCTCACACTCCTCGGACCAAACAAACTTCACACCCTTCCTGGTTAGCTTTGTCAGAGGGGCGGCGATGGATGCAAATCCCTCAATAAATCGCCAATAATAACCTGCTAAACCAAGGAAACTATGAATCTCTGATGGGTCCTGGGAATTTGCCAGTCTAGCACAGCCTGGACCTTTGCTGGATCAACTGCTACACCAGCACCGGAGATAACATGCCCAAGGAAATGAACCTCGCGCATCTAGAAATCACACTTATTGAATTTTGCATACAACTTGTGATCTCTGAGAACTTCTTACACTACCCTCAAATGCTGACGGTGTGTGGCCTTATCCGGAGAATAGACCAACACATCATCGATAAACACTACAACAAAACTACTTAAATAAGGTCTAAGCACCCTGTTCATGAGATCCATGAAAACTGCAGGGGCATTGGTCAAACCAAAAGGAAGAACTAGAAACTCATAATGTCCGTGACGGGTCCTAAAGGCCGTCTTGGACACATCCTCACTCCTAATCCTCAACTGATGATAGCCAGACCGCAAATTAATTTTGGAAAAGACCGATGCATTCTGCAACTGGTCAAATAGATCATCGATCCGCGGCAAGGGATACCTGTTCTTCACAGTCACTTGGTTGAGCTTCCTATAATCAATGCACAACCTAAGTGAACCATTCTTCTTCTTTACAAATAACAGGTGCACCCCAAGGAGATACACTAGGGCAATAAATCCCTTGTCCAGCAAATCTTGCAACTGCTTCCTTAACTCAGCTAACTCTACAAGTGCCATCCGATATGGAGCCTTCGAGATAGGAGAGGTGCCTGAAGAAATTCTATGGTAAACTCTATCTCTCTATCCGGTGGAAAACCAGACAAATCATCGGGAAAAACGTCTGGAAACTCCTGCACTACATCAATCTCCCCAAGAGTAAGTGACTCGTCAGCCTTTGGTACTAATACCATGCTGGCAAGAAAAGCTTGACAACCCTTGCCTACCATCCTCATCGCCTTCATGGCGGAGATGACAAACTTTCCTGCTAAGTTCCTTAGCAATGGATGTGAAAACTCATCTTCACCAGAATACGGAAAATAATCTTCTTCCCACGATAATCTACTAATGCATAGTGCTCCTCCAGCCAATCCAGACCAAGAATTGCATCATAGTCCTTCATCTTTAGAAAGAAGAAACACCCATCTAGGACTCTATCCTCAATGCACATCGGTGACAATGGGATACACTTCCTAGTCGATACCGTTCCCGCAGGTGTGTGCACAGATAATGGAACCTCTAACTCTTCAGCCTCTACACAAGACTTTAAAGCTAACTGTCTAGCAAATCGCTTGGAATGAACGAGTGAGTGGCACCCGTATCAAATAAACCAGAGTTGCACACCATGAAAAAATTGTACCTTCGGTGACATGCTCTGCCTACTCAGCATCCTCTCGTGCTAAGGCAAAGACTCGAGCTTGGGCTCGAGGCCTTCTTGGTCTTCCTATAGCTGGCGCTGCTACTGCTGCTGGGGCTGGTGCTCCACGCTGGACTCCCTGCTGAAGTCTAGGGCAGTCCCGAATCTGATGCTCACTGCTCCCGCACTTCAGACACTTTCTCGCCAACTTCCGGCACTCGGTACCACCATGTGCCCTTCTACAATGAGGACACTCCTTCTTGCCACTAGGCCTACTACCGGGGGATCGCTGAGAAGCTACCTGCTGACTGCTCACTGCCACAGGACGCTGCAGTGACTGGTACGCCATCTTCTTCCTATCCTACCACTGTAAAGGAGGTGCAGATCTCTTCTGCGACGCCTTCTTCTCCTCAAGATACTGCTCCATCTCGCCCTCTTGCCTACATGCAGCGCTAAGGGCCTCATCCAAGGTGCGATGATCAAATGCTACCAGCCTCATCCTCAGTGATGGCTTAAGGCCCATCACAAACTTCTTCGCTTACCTGCGCTCATCAGCCACTATGTGTGGTGCATACTTTGATAACTCTACAAACCTGGCCTCGTACTTAAGTACGGTCATAGAGCCCTGAGTCAAAGTGAGGAACTCCTACTCCATCTTGTCCTGAATATGTTCTGGGACGAACTTGGCCCAAAGAGCCTCACAAACTCGTCCCAAGCAACCTTGACAGCACCGTCCTCAAATCGGGTAACAGTAACGAGGCCCACCACACATCGGCCCTCTCCTGCAAAACATTCTCTATAAGGACCAATCTAGACAATCTAACGTAAAGAAAATAAATGCACATGCAACTAACACATACCTATAGCATATAGGTGGCCAAGCGGACCTTGTCATCCTTAGCACACCTAATCGCTCGGAAGATCTTCTCGATCTCCCTCATCCAGCTCTCCTCTAACAGTGAATCACTCTCCCTCTTAAAAGATGGTGGAGCCATCCTCTTGAATCGCTCCATGATGAAGGACCACAATGGTCATGCCCCTGGGAACTGGAGCTGGATCCTGAGCCTGCTACAAACAACATAAATAACACATATGCAACATAGCATCATAATATTATATAATTAAATAGAACAAACTAATCTATCTAATCATTTCTAACTTGAGCCTCCAGCTGAGCCTGGAGTGCGGCCTGGTATGCGCCTGAGTCTGCATGGCCTGCACCAGACCTTGCATGAATACTCCATAGTCTAATGGTGGTGGTGGAGGAAGTCTATGGGGCTAGGCCCTGTTGCTCACCCCTCTCCTCTCTCCTCTGCTCATCCTCACGAGCAGGAACAACACGCCTACCATGAGAAGCTATAGCCTACAAGACAATTTAATCACATTTAGAACTAAGTCAATTATTCCTAACCACTTTCTTATCCATCTTTCATTCATTATTAATCATTTCTACACATGGACAAATCTATAAAGACTTAGCATATTATGAAGATGATGGCATATATTCATGTACAATCTCAACCTTGTCGCTCTAATAACAATCTCTGTAACGACCCTCCTTATACCGGTACGATTACACCAATCCACGTTGACATAAAGAATGTCATCACAGTGGGACATTGACCCAACAATTACAATAAGCTAAGATGTACACAAATATTGACATGGAACAACGGAAATAAAAAGTGCTAGTTTTATTCCATCATCCACATTCTATCTACAGTCCATATAGTACAATGAAAAGCTAAAGTCCACAATTGACATTCAATTCTAAATCAAATTTACATTGTCTCAATGATACATCACTTGTTCATTACATACTTATGGTAATAAAATACAATGTCGAATCTCCAACATGAGCTACTCCACTCTCTCGGAGTCGCTCCTAACTGCGTCCTCGTCAAGGACGGGGACACCTGCCTCTCCTGTACACCGAAGCACGAATGAGTCTAAATAGACCCAGCAAATAATCCACACACAACATCCTTACACATATCATATACACGTGTTGCATGCTTTATACAATTCAGACTATTATACAAGGAACCTATGACAATTTAAACGCATGGATCATGCTTAAGATATTTAACAATATCATATAATAACCTACTCATGCTTTCTAACCATATCATGTAACATGATTTATGAACAAACCATTATTCATATCATGATACCATATTAAAACTAGAGCATGGAATTAAGCATAAATAGAATAGTAACCTAGCATGGATTCTAGCCAATTTCACATGCACTTTTTCACGTTCATTTACACATTTAATTTTCTGTTTAATGTAAATCATTTACAATCATACATGAGCACATTTTGTTAAGCATTAATTGAAGGTTTAAAACATACTCAATTTGGTTGGCAGCTATATACCCATTAGGCATGAAACTATATATGAAGTAGTAGTAGTTCTAGCATGCATTCTAGACATTCTTCCATGTATTTATTATGTTTATACTCACCCTTTATGCTGTTTTGACATAAAATAAACATATTTACATGGTTCACAATTATTCACAAGGTAACACATTCACTTCACAAATTCATATGCTCATTTTACACAATTACACATTCCCGTATTCATTTGCACATTTTCACAATTTACACATAGTTGCCGTGACACATAGTCCAAACCACCACTAGAAGGACACATAACACATTCACATACCTATCCCTAGGCAAAACAGTGATAGATCTTGGTTAACTGTGCAGAACCGGGAGAAGCACTCTCCACCCTAACCAGTGGTACTGTCCACCTCCAGGATTTCATCCTAATTGCCCATAGGATTTCACACACTATGAACCTTCCCATAGGGACTTTACTAGGGTACTGTTCCACAGCCCTCTATGGTAGCAGTGTCACACACGACACAATTTACAAATTTGCATTAATTACATAGTTCAATTATTCATATGCACTAATTTACTCATTACACTCATGGTACACAATCTACATATGATCAGTTTTATCTAATATGATGCTACTATTCACAATGTTAATCAGATCATGACATCAACCCTAATCATGCTGCTAATGACTGAATTACATACAAATAACATTGGCATGATCAACATGGTTATTTTCTATCATATAACTCATAACAGTGTCTACTGTTATAAGAATGCCACAAAATTTTAATCACATATCCCCAATAGTAAACCTATCACATGCCGAATTTCTCACATTTTTCGAATCTATAAAACAATTATAATAATTAAAACATGATTCAGTCACCTTTACCGCTAATTTCATCTACACATGTACACAGTAGGACAGTCAGGTGTAACAGTTTCAGAACTTGCTAACAGTCATCATGAATACAAAAAATATTATGGAACCTTACTGCGCCATAAACATAATTATTCAGGAATTCCAGCATTACTTCATAATCACAGCCCACTTACATAAATTTAAATAAATAAACCTGTACACATAAATTTGCCCTATCCTCAGGGTATGACCTACTGCATGTACTGAATCACATAAAATCTACAACATGTACTTACATCTAGAAGTCCGGAAAATAAATCACAAGGATCAAACATGCTTTCTGCAGAAACCTGAAGACTCGGCGGGACTGATGTTGCCGCCAACATGGGTTAACGGCACCACATGTGGCCATTGACCCTAGATGTTAACGGCATCAGATGCGTCGTTAAGTTCCTGTCTGTGCAAACACAGACTGAACGTAAAACAAATGGTGAAAAGGGGTTCCCGGACATGAGACAAAACCTGTAAAAATCCTAGGACCTAGCTGACATGTGTGGGGATGGTGTACAAGGGTTACTTGCCTCTTAAAAAAATGCTAGATGCGATTAATTTGTCGGAGAAGCTCTCCTCAGCCAAGCCAAGATGTTCTCCAATCTCCCCTCGATTCGACTTCTGTGTGATGGATGAAGCACGCCGGAGTCGGGGAAGCCTTCCTCAATGTTCAAAGTGTCTCCCGTCGATGAAGATCGCCAAGAAATGCACTAAGTCGCCCATCCAAAGCCTCAAAGTTTAGGTTTCACACTGGTTTCTAGAGTTTTTGACCAAAGAGCCAAAAGGACCTAACTACGCCCTAATCAAGGTATTTTATAGGGTAGAAGGTTTAGGGATGCGTTTAGGTAGGAACCCGACCGTCGAAAGATGGTTTCCTAAACAGGGGCTGAAGAAATTGCAGGCATTTTCGGATCTGACGCCGCAAAAAATCTGGGAGATAGACGTCCACATACCTGGACACCTACCAGGGGTTAACGTCCATCGATCTAGACGCTGACTACCCTTTAACATCAATTCATGTTGGCGCCAATTGGTGTTTCGGCCAGAGCACAGAATTGCAAAAAACCTTACTTACACTATGTACATACATGCAAATAATAATGTATAATTTAAATACTACCTATACAATGTAAATACAAACATCATATACATAACAAACATATATGTACATATGTACAATGATACTCAAATAATATGTGCATAAAGATTTACATGCATATACATGGCACTATACACAAGTATCAAATCAACACATGGCAAAAATAAAAGGATAAAATTCGAGGGCCTTACAACATGTTTCAGCTTTGACCGACAACGTTATTTTCTGTTCATTCGAAGTTACACTTTGTCATATCCAAGTTAAAGTTTCTCTTCGACCGACAGCGTTAGAATATGTTTTATACGAAGCTTCACTTCGTCATATTTGAAGTTACACTTTGTCATATCCGAAGCTTCACTTCGACCGAATGCATTGTTTTTATTAATACAACTGCTTAATTAATGAGTGCATATCCATCTGCATTAATAATCTTCAAATGCACTATAATAATATCACAGATGAATATATTTTATAAATACTATGTTAGGATGGCACATATGATCTTCTACTTGCTCAAAATTCTCTAAGTCCACAACTAGTATATATATATATTGACTCCGACACCAGGAAAGTCGAAGTATGATATCCACTGTTGAACAAACGAAGTCCTACTCTGACTCTTGGAAATTCAAAGTGTGATGAGTCTCACTGCGACTTCTCTACAATTGAAGTCTCTATAGTCTTTCACACATCGATTACTATTATACTTTAACATCAATTGCCTCTGTATTTCAAACGTTTCAAAATGTTTGAGGTGGCAAATGGAAGTTCATATGTACTTCACATGTTATCTTATTGTTTCTCTATCTGACTGAAGGTCTTTTGATGTCTATCCTTCAAGGCAGTTGTCAGTAGGAAACATCAAAGTAAGGCCTCACCTAACATATCTGGATATCAGCGGAAATCATAGACCTCTACACATAACAAGGTATGAGCATTCTGTCAAAAGACCTTTTAATCTAACTATCTTCTGTGCCTACAGATATCTAGACTTTCCTCTACACCAAGTGTCTGTTAGAAAGAAGTAGAAGGAGAGTAGAAAATGATGAGTCCCAACGGATCCAAGAACCCCAACGGATATGCTTCAACGGATCTGTTCAAGCTGCTCTTCAAAAGAATGAAGCAAGGCTGAAGAACAAAATAGTGTGAAACTGAAAATCTTTCTAAAAGAGTGTACATCCAGTGAGAAGCCTCAACGCCATACACACTCAAAGCAAGAGAGAAAAAGCTCGAGCCCAAGAAGAAGTGTGCACACAAGCAGCCATCTGAAGTTTTCAAGCATTCAAGCTTCTTTTCTCTCTTTACTCCCTTTGTGCATCATTGTACATCTGGGGAGAGTTTGTGAGCTGAGTGTTTATGTTTCCTTGTATTTATCTTGTAATCCTATTAGCTCTCAAGTTACTGTTGGAGAACAAGCTATGTAAGTTCATTTCTTCAGAACTTGATCTCCATAGCGAGCTCATTCTTCCTTAAACAAGAGCAAGGGTTTTCCTCTTCAAGGGTGAAGAGAAGACTAGCCGAAGTGCTGGGTGTCTGTCCAGCTGAGAAACTGTACTCAGTGTTCCTTTTGTGTTGAGGGAAGAACCTAGCTGGGGTTGGTGTCAGCAGAACCCAGTTAGGGGTTTAAGTCTAGGAGAACTGCACTGTAGTTTGTTCTAGGAGGGTGGCATCTTGATCTATAATAGCAGTGAGTTTCCTTCCTACTCAGAAAGGAAGAGGACCAGCAGAGAGCTAGGTGTTTGTATATTCATGGGGGGATTGTACCCTGGTTAGTGAAATCCCAAGATTTGCTCGAGGACTAGATGTAGGTCTTCCATTGGGGAAGTACCGAACTAGGATAAAATTTATGTGTTCTTGTGTGAGTGTTTGTTTAAATTGCTTTCGCACTACTACTCTATCTACTGCACACAGTTACATTCACTAACCAACATTTTCAAGTGGTTAATTTATTTGTATTTTTAGATAACCTATTCACCCCCGCCCCCCAGGTTAATCCTTGCTGCTGTAAGTGGGCCAACAAGTGGTATTAGAGCCTTGGTCTCTAAATATTCTAAGAAGATCTAACGATCTTAGAGCAAAGAACAAATGGCAGCTAAAGGTTTTGCTGAAGGTCAATCTGTCAACATACCACCCTTGTTTGATGGAGAAGATTATAACTATTGGAAAACAAGGATGGAGTTTTTCTTCCAAGGATATGATTATCAACTATGGACTATCATTGAAGAAGGAGATCTGATAGTTCTCACCCCAAGAGAGGAGTGGACAGACAACGATAGAAAGATGCTTTCTTAGAATAGTAAAACCAAAAATCTCACATGCTTTGCCCTGACATGGAGCAAATTCAACAGGATCTTTGCATGCAAATCAGCAAAAGAAATGCAGGACAAGCTGAAGCTCACATTTGAAGAAATAGACAAAGTGAAGGAAACTAGGATTGATATGTTGGTTACACAGTACGAGAAGTATCAAATGCTGACAGGTGGGACCATTAAACAAATGTATAGCAGATTTACTGACATAACTTATGGTCTTGCACGACTTGGAAAGATATACAACACTAGGAATACAGTAAGAAAAATTCTCAGATCCCTACCAAACCCGTGGACACCCAAAGTGACAACCATCGAAGAAGCCGATGACCATACAACTATGTCATTAGAAAAGTTTATTGGATCATTGATGGCACATGAAATCAACATGGAGAAACTGTCTGAAGGCACATCCAAGAAAAATGTCACTAATGCTTTTAAAATCATAGCTGCCCCTTCCTCCTCCTCTTCTTCTAGTTCAAAAATCCAGGTTCTGAAGACAGTGATGTAGATGATGTACTGTCTAAGCTTCAAATAATTCTAAAGAAAAAGAAGAATGGATCAAGAAGGATCCAAAAGAAAGAGAAAAAGAAAAAGTAACCAATCTGTTTTGAATGTAGGCAGTCTGGACATCTTATGTCAGATTGTCCAAGGCTAAAGAAACTGGTCAACAAGATAAATTCAAGAAGCAGCAAAGAAGTGATGAAAAGCACAAGAGATACAAAAAAAAAAAAACCATAGAAACTGCTTGGATAATGAAGAAGTCTCCACATCAGATTCATCAAGCTCAAATTCAGAAAAAGAGCACTTAAGTCTAGCCTTTATGGTAGAACTAGATGAAGTTCATTCTGACACATCTATTAATTCTTGCACTGATTCAGGTTCGAGTCTGAAGATTTAGAAGATGTTTCAATGAACTATATGAAAAATACAAGGTTGTGTGAAAGAATTAAGAATATTAAAAGCACCTTACTTGTTTAGGAAATACAATTCTGATCTTAAATCTGAAATGGAATACTTTGAAAAACAATTGAAAGAAACCAAACTCAATAATGATCTTTTATGTGAAGATTTAAAAAGTAAGAATAATGAAAAATTAAAGTTAGAAGGAAAATTGAAAACTCTAACTGAATAAAATATTTATTTAAAAGAATTAGTTAGAAAATTAACTAAAGAGAAGACATCTTTAGCCCTATGCTTAAAAGGCTCAAAATTTGGCAACAATAAACAAGGTCTTGGATACAAACCTCCTTAAAAAAGAAAACAAATTAAGTATCTTGAAAAATATCTATTGCCAAAATTTGTGAAAGAAATTAAGATGCCTCAGAAAAAGGCCATTGTAGTATACAAATGCTCTCAAAAGAAAAATAAGAACACACAGGCCTATAAAGCAAATTATATTCATTGTTGCTCTCATTACAATAAATTAGGCCACACAGTAAATTCGTGCACTACTAGGCACCTAATGTGGATTCTGAAAAGATATTTTTATGCATCTAACCTTCAAGGACCCAAAAAGATTTGGGTACCTACTTCTGAATAAGTTGTTTGTAGGACATCCTTAGAGCATCAGGAACAAAGGATGCTCAAGGCATTGATGACCGTCAGCTCTTCATCCAACTCAAATCTAAAGAGGGAGTAGTCACAGATTTGTATTTAATTTAATTTACAGTACTTCTAATAAGGTTTTGCAAGTTTCTCTTTATAAGTTCAATGCAGGTAAAACTCTTGAAGACTTGACAAACAACAAGTGGATATGTCAAGAAACAACAAGATCAAACACCAACAAGTGGAAATACAACAACATATGTCGACAGATTCAAGACTGTGTTGACACACATAGAAGACCAGGTCGACACACCGTTAAACAATTGTCGATAGACAAGTGAGGAGTCATCAAGCCTCACTCAAAGGGGGAGCCTTACATCAAGGAGGAGCCTCATATTATGGGGGTTCCATACACTAAGGGGGAGCACCACATCAAAGGGGAGATGTAAATTTATGACGAACATTGTTGAACCCCTCTCCTCCAAACACACAGTTTATTGGTAAGAAGTCTTTACAAAAGAGGGAAAATACAAATGGTAAGATCATTCCTTTCTAGTTATTGACTAAAAGGGGGTGAGTATTTTTAAACTATGAATTTTCTAGTTATGTCATGTTTTGAATATCTAACCTTTAGAAAATTCACATGAGTTTTGTCGTCACCAAAAATGAGGAGATTGTTGAACCACACCTACATTTTACCCTTTATTTTTGTGATAACAAAACCCATGTTTAATTTAAAATATCATTATTATATTTTATATCATATTTCTCCCATGAATACAATATATTATTGCATTATTATTATAGATTTATATTGAGTTTCAACTCTGTCATGCATGTTTTGATCATGTTCAGTTGAAGCTTACTTCGTCATATACAAAGCTAGCCTCGTCATATTGAAAGATGGCACTTTGTCATTCTTATTTTTGGTCATGATCAATTGAAGTCTAACTTCGTCATATCCGAAGTTACCTTCGTCATATCTAAAACTATATACGAAGTTGACTTCGACTGACTGCATGTTTCAGCTTTCACCGACAACGTTATTTTATATTCATCCGAAGTTACACTTCGTCATATCCGAAGCTAACTTCGTCATATCAGAAGTTTCACTTCGACTGACAGCTTTATAATCTATTTTATACAAAGCTTCACTTCATCATATTCGAAGTTACACTTCGTCATATCCAGAGCTTAACTTCGATCGCCTGTGTTGTTCTTATTAATACAATTGCTTAATTAATGAGTGCATATCCATCTACATTAATAATCTTCAATTGCACTGTAATAATATCATAGAAGAATATATTTTATAAACACTATGTTTGGATGGCACATATGCTCTTCTGATTGCTCAAACTTCTCTAAATCCACAACTAGTATATATATATCATATTGACTCCGACTCCTAGAAAGTCGAAGTACGATATCGATTATTGAACAAACAAATTCCTACTCTGACTCCTGGAAAGTCGAAGTGTGATTAGTCTCACTACGACTTCTCTACAGTCGAAATCTCTACAGTCTTTCACACATCGATTACTATTATACTTAAACATCGATTGCCTTCATATTTCAAATGTTTTAAAATGTTTGTGGCGGCAAATGAAAGTTCATATGTACTTCACATGTTATCTTATTATTTCTTTATCTGACTGAAGGTCTTTTTTATGTCTACCCTTTAGGGTAGCTGTCAACAGGAAACATGGAAGTAAGGCCGCACATAACATATCTAGATATCAGCGGAAACCATGGACCTCTGCACATAACAAGGTATCAGTCTTCTGTCAAAAGACCTTTAAGTCTAACTGTCTTCCGTGCCTACAGATATCTAGACTTCCCTCTACACCAAGTGTCTATTAGATAGAAGCAGAAGATGAGGAGTCCCAACGGATCTAAGAACCCCAACGGATCTGTTCAAGCTACTCTTTAAAAGAATGAAGCAGGTTGAACAACAAAATAGTGCGAACCTGAAAATACTTCTGAAAGAGTGTACATTTAGTGAGAAGCCTCAATGCCATACACACTCAAAGTAAGAGAGAAAGAGCTCGAGCCCAAAAAGAAGTGTGCACACAAGCAGCCATCTGAAGTCTTCAAGCATTCAAGCTTCTTTTCTCTCTTTAGTCTCTCTTCACATCATTGTACATCTAGAGAGAGTCTGTGTCACTCCCCGACGCGGAATATCAGAATGTGAGGCATTTGCAAATAAGCGAGTATGGAGTGTATAATAGACATCAAACTATTGGACAATTGAATAATGCTAAATCAAATGTATTTCAATGATAATTCCACTAATGTCTATTACAACCACTAACTCAGAGCCATTACCTAGGGCCCAATTGACATCATTACATTGGATTAAAATAAAGGACTAAACTAAGACTCTAATATAACACTAGTTCGCCAGGGTACTCTTGATTCACTCCTGGTCATCCCCATCCTCACGAGTGTAGGTATCTTCTTCAGTCTCACTTGAGAACACATATCAAATAACGCAGGGTGAGTGATAATGCCTAATAGGTCATAAATCTCATGGTCGACATGCTTTGTAAGGCCCTCGAATTTTGTTGTATTATTTTATTACGTGTAAATAAATTCATGCTTGTGTATGCATAGAATGTACATATCTACGTACGTATTAACTAGTTATACTTATGTGTGCATGTGTATAATTAGTTGTAAATAATATATAAATTGCATGTGGTAGTGTGTGCATGGTAATATGTATGGAATGTATATACATAAAGTTAGCATGGATTTTCTGCATGTTTTGAGTTCTTGCCGAAGGACCCAATTGGCGTCCACATGGATGGACGTCCATGCTGAGTCAGCGTCCACCTAGATGGACGCAAATACTTAAGTCAATGTCCATTGATATGGACGTTAAGATCTCTGACCTACATGCGTTGCAGACCCCAAAACTCTGGGGGCAAGAAAGCCCAGCCATTGGGGAGATGTCCCCAACGGCTAGCAGGCCTTCACATCACCTCTCCGGGGTTCCCCAAACCCCTCTCCTATAAACCAAACTCCTTCTCCACCAGAAAGAGTTCTCTTTGGCTCTTTGCAAAGAGGAGAGAAACCCTAGCTTCTGTGAGAAAAACCTGAACTTGGCAAGCTTGAATCCGGCGACTGAGGCTTCTTCCGGCGATCCACTGCTACTAGGAGGGAGTCTGGACCTTGGGGAAGGCTTCCCCAACACTGGACTGAAGCTTGCATCGACTGAGAACCAGGAGAAGGAACTTTTGGAGACTTCTTGGGACTGCCCAAGGAGAGCTTCAACAGAAACTTAGATCCCTTTGGAGGTTTTTTAAAAGGCAAGTACCCTACCCACTTCGTCATGTATGTGTCTAGAGATTTCTACTATTTTACAGATTTTCCTCGTGTCCTGGATCCTCACATTCCCCTGTTATTTGGAGCTCGGTCTGTGTTCTTGCACAGACAGGAACTTGGCGTCAAGGCCCTTGCCGCCAAGATCTCCAGTCTGCGTCCCGCGATCTTGCCGTCCAACTCCTTGAACGGCCAGATACTGCCACTAAGTTCTTCAGTGCAGAACGTAAACTGTTCTGCCTTAATAAGTATTTTCCGGACTTTGACGCATGAGGATATAGTGTAATTTTATATGTTATGTAAAATAGCTAATGTGA
>CM024756.1:7153665-7214442 GCA_014218235.1 Colocasia esculenta
GAAGAGGTTGCAGATGGAGAGGAAGCAGGATGCCCGGGGTACCTATAAAAAGACCCCAAGGCCCTCCTCTCCGGGGTTCGTTCTTTTTCATATTGGTAGTTCCCTTTTTTTTCTGTAATTTCTTGTTTGAGCAGAGGGGGGAGATAGGTTCTTCTGTTCTTCCTGTTTTCATTCTTTCAGAATGGCATTTATGGGAGGGAGATAAGCTTGGTCAGTAGAGATTAGGAGTTCATGTCTGCAATTTTTCTGTAATTTTTGTTCCTCAATTCAGAATTCCGAGGGGTTGGCCAGAGAGAGTTTTGAGATTTTTCATTGCCATTTCATTCTATATTTCTTTTCCTTTCAGATGCAGGAGAGGGAGACAGCTTTTCCTTTATGAATTGTTCTTCTTTCTGCTGCGTTTAGTGCGATCAATCTATTTACTCTGTCCATTGCTTTTGTTCTACCTTCTTCATTTCTTCTATGCAGTGAATTCACTCAATAGCAATTTTCTGTCTTATATTGTAGAGATCGATGGGTGAGAGCAGTGTTGTCATCATTTTATTTTAGATAGTTCTTGCTGAGAGGAGCCAACCCGTGCATTTAGTTTCCATTTGATTTCTCTGTGTTTTCTTCTTCTATGCTGGTAGATCAATCCGGAATTCTCTTTCATTGTTCTTGTTGTGTTCATCTTGGGATTTTTGTTCTGTACTTCTGAGAATGATGGGATGTGTTTGGCACCCGGGAGATTTGAACATTTCATCTGAATTTTGTTTCTGTTCGGAATCGGAGTTCGGCTGGGAGTTCAGATTTTGGGGAGTTCGGCTACAGGGAGGTAGGTTTATTTGTGTATTTTCTTGTGTGAGAGCTGTGAGGGCTGTTGAGAGATAGATGCATAAATCTTCCATTTCTTTATGTTCCAGAATTCGATCTATTGCAATTGTTAGTTTGAGTTTTCTATTCTATTAGTGTTCTGCTTTTATCCCCTGGACAGATTGGGAGTATGATGTGCTGTCCATAGTTTTTGTAATGTTTTCTTTATTGATTTTGTCATCATCTCTGGTACAGTAATTTGATATTCCTATAGTTCTTGATGATCTCAACTTTAATTTTTGGTTGCGTTCCTTTTCATTGTCTCATTATGATTGATGTTTGTGGAGAGTTGAGAATGTTGATTGTTCATCCCCTGAGCTATAGGGGTACATTGATTCATTAATTTCTAGTTAAGCTTTCTGTTTGCTTGTTTGATCCCTCGAGCTGTGAGGGTACAGTGATACCAACTTTTGGTTCTCAATTCACTTGTTCTTTTATTAAGTTTGAGCTGAGAAGTTTGTGAGGGATTTGATCAGTGTCATTTACACATTCACTTTAAACGCATTGTCGATAGAGATTTCAAGTCAAAGTAGTTTAATTCAAATTCTATTCTGCCTCTCCGTGGATATGACCTGTTCTCACCATTGTGCTAGTTCCTTTTTGTGATTTTAATTCTGTGAGACAGTTTAGAGGAGGTGAGCTTGTTGATATGTGCAAGGAACTCTAGACAACGGAATTGCACAATCAACAATGTGCGCCGCTTCACTTGCCTGCCAACCAAAGAAAATCACAACAAAAACACCCTATTAGAATATGTGAAGCATAGTATCTATTCTAAAAATGGAGAGAAATGGGAGATCATGGCGGGAACGCACCTGGGGTGGTTTTGAACCCCTATGGGTATGGGAAAAAACGTGGGTAGATAGGGAAATGCTCTATCTAAAATAACGCAAAAATGCATGTAGAAATAAGAAGAGAAAGGAGAAGAAAATGAGCCCCATTGGGGCGACTCCCTGGCGTGAGTGCGGCTCCTAGGATGTTCAAGAGCTCCAGGAGGTCGTCGGGGTCGCCCTTCTTACGTTCCGTGCTCCGTTAATGGTGGAAGAGTGGCTTTGAGGAGTGGAATGTGAAGGGAGAATGGCAAAATGGGTGGCTGTGGTGCTAAGTATAGATCAGAGGAGATTTCGGCAGCCCTTCGGGATGGTAATGAGGCTCTCCCCGTCCTTAAGGAGGGGCCTTGCTTATATAGAGCTTGGGATAAGAATTAGTGATATTATCTCTTCAAAAAGGTTTTTAAAATCATAATAGGAGATAAAGCCCTATAAAAATTGGGTTGAGAGTCCTTGGGGATCCTCACAAGAGTCCCTAGGCTATGATCCCGCCCCAAGGGGGGATAATCCTTGGGATTAAGTTAACTCAAAGGAGGATTAAGTTGAAGCAAGACAGAGAATAAGATTGCGCTCGCGAGTAGGTCCGTAGACCGACGTGCGGAGGGCGAGTTCGCATGTCGCGACGTAAGCCGCGACTAGACGGTGCGGTGGACGCAACGCATTGCCCACGTGCATGACAATCGCGGCCGCCAGAGCTGTCGCGACTAGAGATGCGGCGCCACAAGGCGTCGCGACAATAAATCCGCTTTATTTGAAAATTATCACCCAACTACATGATAGAACAAGAGTTATCATGCCCCAAGGACTCTCTCAAGTGATAAATCTCGAGATTTCAAGGTATTTTAATGGTTTAAAGGACTCAAAGCAAAGCAACTGATGGGCTCAAGGTGAGTGACCAATTAGGGGCCCACTAATACAACAAGAGAAGTGGTTCAACCCATTAGTCAAAACCGGGTGTCTACAGATACGTCACCTTCAAAGATGTACAAAAGGACCTAAATCTTTGTGCCCACACATCCCAAGATACGAGGTGGGTACAAGAGGCTATAAATACCTCTTATCACACCTTGGTCAAGTAGAGCCAATTAATCAGAGTAGAGGGCCGCCGCAAGAAGAAAGAGGAGGATTAGAGAAAGTAGAGCAGTAGGAGCACAAAGAGGGAGGACAAGCATCTGAGCAAGATGAGGCAGAAGATGTTGAACCACTCCTATATTTTATCCTTTTATTTTTATAATAACAAAACCCATGTTTACCCTAAATATATTAAAAAATATCATTAATATTTATATCATGTTTCTCCATGAATACAATATATTCTTGCATTATCACTTCAGATTTACAATGTTTCAACTTCGTCATGCATGTTTTGATCATGTTCAGTCGAAGCTTACTTCATCATATCCGAAGCTATACTTCGTCATATCTGAAGTCCACTTTGTTATATATGAAGCTACACTTCATCATGCATGTTTTTAGTCGTGATCATTCGAAGTCCAACTTCGTCATATATGAAGCTAACTTCGTCATATTCGAAGATATATACGAAGTTCACTTCGACCGACAACGTTATGATCTGTTTTGTACAATGTTCCACTTCGTCATATCCGAAGTTTAACTTCGACTGACGACGTTGTATTTTGTCCAGTCGAAATGACACATCGATTGCTGTTTTAATATCCCATCGATTACTGAATATTAAACATCGATTGCATTAGAACATCTATTGTTGTTATGAACATCAATTGTCTTTTAAATTTAAACATCAATTCTCTTCAAACATCAATTACTTCATTTAAACATTGATAGCATCAGAACATCGATTGCTTCATTTAAACATCGATTGCATTAGAACATCGATTGCTTCCCTTAAACATTGATTGCTCTTCATTCACATTGATTACTATTATGAACATCGATTGTCTTTTAAATTAAACATCGATTGCCGTCAAATATCGATTGCTTCATTTAAACATCAATTGCATTAGAACATCAATTGCTTCACTTAAACATCGATTACCTTAAAATATCAATTACTATTATATTTAAACATCGATTGTCTTTTATATCGATTACCCTTATTAAACATCGATTACCTTTATGAAACATTGATTGTCTCTGAAACATCGATTACTATTATATTTAAACATTGATTGTCTTTTATATCGATTGCCCTTATTAACATCGATTACTTTATGAAACATTGATTGCCTCTGAAACATCGATTACTATTATACTTAAACATCAATTGCCTCTACATTTCAAATGTTTCAAAATGTTTGTGGCGCCAAATGAAAGTTCATATGTACTTCACATGTTATCTTTATATTTCTCTGTCTGACTGAAGATCTTTTTGATGTCCATCCTTCCGGGTAGTTCTGAGCAGGAAACATGGAAATAGGGTCTCACCTAACATGTCTAGATGTCAGCAGAAAATATAGACAAAAAGAAAGAAAAGAGGTATGGGCTTTCTGTCAGAAGACTTCTCTAGTCCAACATTCTCTTCCTTGCATTAATGTTTGCAGGAGTCTAGGTTTCACATGAGGAATCCGTTATGACTGAAGGAAGCATCCATTAGACACAAAGATAGAAGAATAAGAAGAAGAACAACAAGGGCTAGAAAGAGTCTCAACGGATCCAAGAACTCCTACGGCCATCTATCAACGGATCTCTTATTCCTCCATATAAGGATGAAGTCTATGAAGAACAAAATGTAGAGCATACCTGAAAATCATTCAAAGAATGTACATCCAGTGAGAAGCCTCAACGCTATCACACTCAAAGCAAGAGAGAAAAATCTTGAGCCCAGAAGAAGTGTGCACACAAGCAACGAACTAAAGTCTTCAAGCATTCAAGCTTCTTTTCTCTCTTCACTCTCTCTATGTATCATTGTGCATCTAGGGAGAGTCTATGGGCTGAGGGTTTAAGTTTCATTATATTTATCTTGTAATCATCTTAGCTCTCTGGTTGCTGTTAGAGATCAAGCAAGCTAAGTTCCTTTTTTAGAACTTGAACTCCACAGCTTGTTAATTCTTCCTTAAAGAAGAGCAAGGGTTTTTTCTCTTCAAGAGTGAAGAGAAGACCAGCTGAAGTGCTGGGTGTCTGTCCAGCTGAGGGACTGTACTCAGTGTTCTTCTTGTGTTAAGGCAAGAACCTAGCTGGGGTTTGTGTCAGCAAAACCCCACTAGGGGTTTAAGTCTAGCAGAACCGCACTAGGGTTTGTTCCAGGAGGGTGACTTCTTGACTTATAACAGAAGTGAGTTTCCTTCCTACTCGGAAAGGAAGAGAACCAGCGGAGAGCTGGGGGTTTGTATATCCTTGGGGGGATTGTACCTTGGTTAGTGAAATCTGAAGATTTTCTTAGGGACTGGACGTAGGTCTTCCATTTGAGAAGTGCCGAACCAGGATAAAATTATTTGTGTTCATTTGTGTGATTATTTGTTTAAATTGCTTCTGCACTGTTACTCTACCTACATCACACAACTACATTCACTAACCCAAGTTTTCAAGTGGTGATTTTTATCTGTACTTTCAGATTATCTTATTTACCTCCCCCCCCCAAGCCATCCTTACTGCCATCTGCGACATCCGCGGGCCAACAATGGTATCAAAGCCAAGTCTCTTCAAGCAAGTAGATCTCACGATCTAAAGAGCAAAAATCAATGGTAGGCTCAAAGATTTGCTGAAGGCCAATCTGTCAATAGACCACCCTTGTTTGATGGAGAAGATTAGAACTATTGGAAAACAAGAATGGAGTTTTTCCTCTAGGGTTATGATTATCAACTATGGACTATCATTGAAGAAGGAGATCTGATAGTTCTCAACCCAAGAGAGGAGTGGGCAAACAATGATAGAAAATTGCTCTCACAGAACAGTAAAGCCAAGAACCTCATTTGCTGTGCTTTGACAAGAAGTGAATTCAATGGGATCTCAACAAGCAAATCAGCCAAGGAAATGTGGGACAAGCTAAAGTTCACATATGAGGGAACCGACAAAGTGAAGGAAACTAGGATTGATATCCTGGTTACACAATATGAAAAGTTTCAAATGCTGATAGGTGAGACCATTACCCAATGTATAGCAGATTTACTGACATAACTAAGGGTTTTGCAAGACTTGGAAAGATATACAACACTAGGGATATGGTAAGAAAAACTCTCAAATCCTTACCAAACCAGTGGACACCCAAAGTGACAGCCATCGAAGAAGCCAATGACCTTACAATTATGTCATTAGAAAAGTTTATTGGATCATTGATGGCACATGAAATCAACATGGAGTGACTATCAAAAGGCACATCCAAGAAAAATGTCACTAATGCTTTTAAAGTCATAGCTGCTCCTTCCTCCTCTTCTTCTTCTAGTTCAGAAAATGTAGGTTCTGAAGATAGTTATGTTGATGATGTCCTGTCAAAGCTTCAGAAGATCCTTAAGAAGAAGAAGAATAGATCAAGAGGATCTAGAAGAAAGACAAAAAGAAAAAGGAACTAGTTTGTTATGAATGTAGGAAGCCTGGACATCTAAGGCTAGATTGTCTAAGACTCAAGAAAATTAGTCAACAAGATAAATCCAAGAAAAAGCAAAGAAGTGATGAAAAGCACAAGAATTTCAAAAGGAGAGCCATGGCAGCTACATGGGAGAATGAAGAAGTCTCCACTTCAGATTCATCAAGCTCGGACTCAGAAAAAGATCAGTTAAATCTAGCCCTCATAGCAGGATTACATGAGGTATATTCTGACCCATCTTTTAATTCTTGCACTGATTCAGGGTCAATGTCTGAAGACTTAGAAGATGTCTTTAATGAACTTTATGAAAAACATAAAGGTGTTGTAAAAGAATTAAAAAATATGAAAAATAATCTTACTTGCTTAAAAAACACTAATTCTGATCTTAAATCAGAAATGGAACATTTGAAACACAATTAAAGGAAGTAAAAATAATAACTATCTTTTGAATGAAGATTTAAAGAGTAAGAACAATGAAAAATTAGAGTTAGAAGAAACATTGAAAACTATAACTGAAGAAAATCTTTATTTAAAAGAATCAGTTAGAAAATTAACAAAAGGCAAAACATCTCTAGCTCTATGCTTAAAAGGCTCAAAATCTGGCAATAATAAACAAGGTCTTGGATACGAACCTCCTGAAAAAGGAAAACAAATTAAGTCTCCTAAAAAATATCCATTGCTAAAATTTGTGAAAGAAACCAAGATATCTTAGAAAAAGGCCCCTATAATGAACAAATGCTCTCAAAAGAGAAGGATGCTAAAAATCATGTTCTAAACAAACATCACAAAGACAATAAGGCCTGCAAAACAAATCACATTCATTGTTGTTCTCATTGCAATAAATTAGGCCACACAGTAAACCCTGCACAACTAGGCACTTAGTATGGATTCCGAAAGCATATTTTGATGCATCTAACTATCAAGGACCCAAAAAGATTTGGGTACCTACTTCTGAATAAGTTGTTTGCAGGATAGCCTTAGAGCATCAGTAACAAAAGATGCTCAAAGCATTGGTGACTGCCAGCTCTTCATCCAACTCAAATCTAAAGAGAGAGTAGCCACAGATTTGTATTTGATACAATGCTACTAACACGGTTTTGCAAGTTTTCTCTTTTTAAGATCAATGCAGGTAAAACTCTTGAATACTTGACAAACAACAAGTGGATATGTCAAGAAACAACAAGATCAAACACCACAAGTGGCAGTACAACAATAGGTGTTGACAGAGTCAAGATCATAAGAAGATTGAATATTCATTAAGCCTTACAATAAGGGGGAGCCATACACTAAGGGGGAGCCTTACATCAATGGGGAGCCTCACATTCAAGGGGAGTATACACAAAAGGGGAGATGAAAATTCATGACAAACATATTGTTCAACCCCTCTCCTTAAAGCTCACAACACATGGGTAAGAAGTCCCTACAAAAGAGGTGAAAGCAAAATGGTAAGATCCTACCTTTATGGTTATTGACAAAAAGGGGGAGAGTATTCTTAATTATGAATTTTCTGTTTATTTCATGCTTTGATTATCTAACTTTCATCACATGAGTTTTGTCATCACCAAAAAGGGGAGATTGTTGAACCACTCCTATATTTTATCCTTCTATTTTGGTGATAACAAAGCCCATGTTTACCCTAAAATATCATTAATATATTTTATATCATATTTCTCCCATGAATACAATATATTCTTGCATTATCACTTCAGATTTACAAAGTTTCAACTTTGTCATGCATGTTTTGATCATGTTCAGTCGAAGCTTACTTTGTCTTATACGAAGCTAACATCGTCATATCCAAAGCTATACTTTGTCATATCCGAAGCCCACTTCGTCATATACGAAGCTACACTTTGTCATGCATATTTTTAGTCATGATCATTCGAAGTCCAACTTTGTCATATACGAGCTAACTTCATCATATTCGAAGCTATATACGAAGTTCACTTCAACCGACAGCATTATCATCGGTTTTATACAAAGTTCCACTTCGTCATATCCGATGTTTAACTTCGACTGACGACGTTGTATTTTGTCCAGTCGAAATGACACATCGATTGCTGTTTTAATATCCCATCGATTACTGAATATTAAACATCAATTGCATTAGAACATCGATTGTTGTTATGAACATTGATTTTCTTTTAAATTTAAACATTGATTATCTTCAAACATCGATTGCTTCATCTAAACATCGATTGCATTAGAATACTGATTGCTTCATTTAAACATCGATTGCATTAGAACATCGATTGCTTCACTTAACATCGATTGCTCTTCATTCACATCGATTGTTGTTATGGACATCGATTGTCTTTTAAATTTAAACATCAATTGCCTTCAAACATCAATTGCATTAGAACATCGATTGCTTCACTTAAACATCGATTACCTTAAAACATCAATTGTCTCAAACATCAATTACTATTATATTTAAACTTTGATTGTCTTTTATATAGAATACCCTTATTAAACATCAATTACCTTTATGAAACATTGATTGCCTCTGAAACATCGATTACTATTATATTTAAATATCAATTATCTTTTATATTGATTACCCTTATTAAACATCGATTACCTTTATGAAATATTGATTGCCTCTGAAACATCGATTACTATTATACTTAAACATCAATTGCCTCTAGAATTCAATGTTTCAAAATGTTTGTGGTGGCAAATGAAAGTTCATATGTACTTCACATGTTATCTTATTATTTCTCTGTCTGACTGAAGATCTTTTTGATGTCCATCCTTCAAGGTAGTTGCCAGCAGGAAACATGGAAGTAAGGTCTTACCTAACATGTCTGGATGTCAGCAGAAAATATAGACAAAAAGGAAGAAAATAGGTATGGCCTTTCTGTCAGAAGACTTCTCTAGTCTAACATTCTCTTCCTTGCATTAAATGTTTACAGGAGTCTAGGTTTTACATGAGGAATCTGTTATGACTCAAGCAAGCATCTGTTAGACACAAAGATAGAGGAAGAAGAAGAAGAAGAATAAGGGCTAGAAAGAGTCTCAACGGATCCAAGAACTCCAACGACCATCAGTTAACGAATCTCTTCTTCCTCCATATAAGGATGAAGGCTATGAAGAACAAAATGTAGAGCATACCATAAAATCATTCAAAGAGTGTACATCCAGTGAGAAGCCTCAACGCTATACACACTCAAAGCAAGAGAGAAAGAGCTTGAGCTAAGAAGAAGTGTGCACGCAAGCAACCATCTGAAGACTTCAAGCATTCAAGCTTCTTTTCTCTTTTCACTCCCTCTGTGTATCATTCTGCATCTAGGGAGAGTCTGTGGGCTGAGGGTTTATTTCATTGTATTTATCTTGTAATCATCTTAGCTCTCAGATTGCTGTTGGAGATTAAGCAAGCTAAGTTCCTTTTTCAGAACTTCATCTCCATAGCCTGCTCATTGTTCCTTAAAGAAGAGAAAGTGTTTTTCCTCTTTAAGGGTGATAGAAGACCAGTCGAAGTGTTGGGTGTCTATCCAGTTGAGGGACTGTACTTAGTGTTTCCCTTATGTTAAGGAAGAACCTAGATGGGGTTGGTGTCAGCAGAACACAACTAAGGGTTTAAGTTTAGTAGAACCGCACTGAGATTTGTTCTAGGAGGGTGGCTTCTTGACCTGTAATAAAAGTGAGTTTCCTTCCTACTCGAAAGGAAGAGGACCAGTGAGGAGCTCGGGTTTGTATATCATTGGGGGGATTGTACTATGGTTAGTGAAATCACAAGATTTGCTTGGGGACTAGTCGACGTAGGTATTCCATTTGAAAAGTACCAAACCAGTATAAAATTTCCTATGTTTATTTGTGTGATTGTTTGTTTAAATTTACTTCCGCACTGCTACTCTATCTACTGCACAGTTATATTCACCATCCAAAGTTTTTAAGTGGTGATATTTATCTGTACTTTCAGATTATTCTATTCACCCCCCGTACCTAGTCATCCTTGCTACCATCTGTAGGCCAACAAAAGACTGAACATTATAAGAAAAAAACTATTTAGCGGCGTGGACAAGTTCCGTCGCTATTCTGTTGCTATTCTGTCGATAGAGAGCTTAGCGACGGAATTGCGACAGGATAGCGACAGATATTGGACGCTAAATAGCGACGGACTAATTTCGGTCGCTATGCCGTCGCTAATAGCAACGGCTTAGCGACTAAAACTAGCATCGCAAAATCTCTGTCGCTACATGAGTGTTAGATTAGCGATGGGCATGCACCGCTCTCAATTGTGCGACAAGGATGGTTTATCGAAACTCTATCGCTAAATAGCGACAGATTTATCTGTCGCAAATCTGTAATTGACTGCGATGGCGAATATTTTATCCGTCACTAAATAATAAAAATATTATAAAATATTATATATATATATATATATTTACACCTGTATACATTTTCGTATGACAATTAACTAGAAAATAAATATCACAATCACCATTCAAACATAACAAATCACATAAGTAATTAAGTAAAATTTAATTTTTCACACTCATTCAAATATCTTCTAAATATTTGCCAACAAATCACAAAGTGTTTACATAGATAATGAAGAAGATAAGATTAGAACAGTCAAATGATGAGACTCCTAATCGTCTGCAAGATGAGTCTCTAGGTCGTCGCCATCTCCATCGCTGCTAGCCTGTTCTCCCACCCTGCATGCAAAAAATAATTATTAGACATGTATGAATATGAATAAGAAATAAGAAATCATTTTACATTAACAAACTATAAACTTAAACCTAAATACTCCTGCCAAATTCTAACTGAGAGTCCAATTTGTACTCCGTCAATTCCACTTATCCAATTTGACTATTTGACCATGTTGAAATTGTTTGCACTATGAATAGACATTTAATTCAATTTTTTTGACCCATATAACTCCCTCAACACTGATAGATTAATGACATAATCTTAAATTTAAATATCCCCGCCAAATCCTAATCGGGGGTCTGATTTGGGCACCCTCAGCTCTCACATGCCCAATTTGACTCTCTAACTATGTTGAAATTGTCTACTCCATGAAGAGACAGTTAATTCTATTTTTGGACTTATGTAACTCACAAACTGTTAGATTAATGAAAGATAAATCTAAATCTAAATACTTCTGCGAAATCCAAATTGAGAGTCTGATTTGGATTCGTTAGATCCCACATGTCTAGTATGACTCTCCGACCATGTTGAAATTACTTGCACTATGAACAGACTCTTAATTCATTTTTTGGACTCAAATAACCCCACTCCCACACTGATAGATTAATGACATAAACTTAAATCTAAATATCTCCGTCAAATCTTAACTAGAGGTGATTTGGACTCCCTCGTCTCCCACATGCCAAGTTTGACTCTCTAGCCATGTTGAAATTATTTGTACTATGAACATACTCTTATTTCTATTTTTGGATCCGTGTAACCCTCCAACTGATAGATTAATGAACAATAAATCTAAATGAAACACCCCATCAAATCTAAATTAATTTTTGGACTTGTGAAACCCTCCTAAGCTGATAGATTAATTCAATTTTTGGACATTGAACATTATGAAATAGAAGTAAAACCTAATACATTATGTACTTACCTGGCCGAAGCCTACGGTAGATGGAGGTGGATGTGGAAATGCCACCCCCATCGCATGAAGAGCTGGGACAACTATTCGATTAAACCAACTATCTAACTGTCTGATATGTGCACTACAGTAGTGGTCAGGGAGCTCAGTAGGCTGCTGTTGTAATGACCCAGGATCCGAAATACCGATTACCCATCAGTAACCCGAACCCTGAACCACCACTCACGAGCCGAAGCCAGAAGGGTTAAAAGAGAAAGTCTGAGGAGATCATAAAAGAAAATGTACAAACCACAACAACTTTGAACATTCCACTATATATGATAAGAAAACGGTACAACTCGGAGCAGATCCAAGAAAAGTAAAGAGTACAGCTAGTATATGAACAAAAGTACTACTCACAGCAGCTAAGCAGGACCAGCACCGGAGTGACCTGGCTCCCCAACCCTTGGAGCTGACGACGAACCATCTGAAAGGGAAGAGAGTGAGTCTTAAGAAGAGACCCAATAGGAACACTAACCCCCATCGATAATAGTACTAAAAAGTAGTGCGGAAAGTAAAGCTATAGTAACTAAACACTACAAGAACACATGGGAAACCAGTGGCGTGACGCCCAACTCCTCGTAGGAGTGCGCCAAGAAACTGGAACCTCACAGGCTCAACAGTACAACAAGCACACACAGACAAGCACACACACACACAAGGTAGGACCAGCTAGGGCCTATGGCTTGGCGCCTTGACACCACAGAGTCCTCCAACCCTAGCCACGTGTGCACACTCAGACACTCTCCCTCGCGTCTGGTCCTCGACCAGTTTTCCCAATGCCAGATTCGAACGGTGGAGAAGGGGCCCCACGGAAACCGACTCGTAACCATCACAAGGGGCCCACACAGAACGGAGTCGCACTCAATGTCCAGGCTCACCAGCAGCATAACTCAATGCCAGTCATCCACACGGAGCCTTCACCTCGACGTCTGGGCAACACAACACAAGCACAAACGCAAGCATGACAAAACTCGGTACAAGCACAAACGGAGACGCTCTCAACGTCTGGCCAACCGTGCAAGGAGGCAGACACCGCGTGTCAGCACCCCATAAAATGGTAGAGGGCTCAGACTGCTGGGAGCTACCTGTGAGGTTGACGGCAACATCGATTGCCGCCAACCCTAGGGTAGATGGAAACACCCTTGTCGTCTACATAAAGTAGACGGAAACAGGCTTGCCATTTGCCTCATCTTGATGGCAAGGATCTTGCCGCCAAGTTCCTTCCTGAAGAACTTGACGTCAACCGATGTTGACATTATGTTCTTTAGCTTCCAGCAGCTGAAACAGCCCCAGGCCATTCCCACGGGAAATCCAGCCCAAGAAACCGCGGATTGATGATGGGAAACGCTTTCCCTCATCACAAAACACCAGTGTGAAGCCGAAAAAACAACGATCCAACGCTTGGATCGGCAGATTCACTCCAAAACCCGGCATGGAGAAACCCTCCCCAAAAACCATGATTCTTATGCAAATCTCACACACACAAGCATGACATTACAAACAGGGGAGTCAAGGGGCAGAGTCCCTACCTCAAAATGCAATAAAAACTCCCAAAAGAACATCGAATCCCGTCGTTTTCCCCGAAGCTCTCCCGCGAGGATGATCCTTTAAACCCAATTTCCCGCCCGATCCGACGCCGCCACGTGCACCATGACCTCCCCACAAACTCCCGTCGGCCGCCGGAAGAAGTAGTGAAGAGGGGTGAAGGTAGTGGGAAGGAGAGGAAGAGAAGTGAGAAAGAAGGGACCTCGGGTCGCCCCTAAAATGCAGGCCCAATAGGTTGACGTCAACATGTTTGCCATCAACCTGCATCGACATGACCTTGATGTCAACATAGATTGCCGTCAAGTTCATGTACGGGAAGGCTCTGGAAACTTCGGTAGACGTCATCATCGATTGACGCCAAGACATAGTAGACGGCAACACCCTTGCTGCCTACCCCACAGTTGACGTCAACAACCTTGACGTCAACCTACTGTTGACGTCAACCCTTGACGTCAACCGGAACTGTTCCAGAAAAGGCATGTTAAGGGTCCAATAAGGCCCATGGCCTTACAACGGTGGTGGTGGCGACTGTGTATAGCTATAGGATGCCGCCAAGCACCTGACTCCATAGTAGAGCTGATGACTCCACCAGCATCCATCCTAGTACCAAATCCGAACAGTCAACTTTATTTGGTTGACCACCTGCAACCAACCAAGCCAAGGCATCGAATTGTGAATGCTGAGAGGAGTCATCACCATGCCGTCCTATCAATTGTTGCTCGTATGACTCCTGAGTAAAAAAAAAAAATTCAAATTGTTAGAATGCATTAGTTTAAAATGTTACATTGATAAGTACCATAACAAGAAGTACATACCACCACTTCTTTCGCCCTCTCAGACAAATTCTCCTGATTCGTTACATTTATGTGTACAACAAAATAGCTCTGTGTAGGCCACAGGGTCGCCTGCCTCCTCCTCCTACAATTGCAAAATATGAAAGAAAATTAGTGTAATGCATAAATCTTATAAATTTTAAATTATAAATTGAATAATTACCATTCTCTTCTTGTGGCATCCAAAGGTGATGAAGCCACTAGTATGCAAACTAGCCTCGAGCATTTTGGCCCAATTTTGTATAGTAATGGCCGACCGTGATTGGTACTCTTGTGTCGCCCACTGGTCGCACATAGCATCCCAATAGTCTTTCCTTATCGCAGAAGGGCCGTGGCCTTTCCATTGGAGTGCATCAGCCACCCTACCCACTGCCCTCTTTGCCAACTCCTTCTTGGTAAGGTAGTCAGAAAAACGTCTCCCCACAACCTTTTCCTAGGAAATCCTCGCATCCTTCTCTTGCTTCACAGTCGTGAAGCGATAAGTGCAATGTAGAAATGATGCTATGTTTAGTAACAAATTACTTTAAATTAAATTAAAATAAAACATACCAAAAATGATTGGAAGAGGCTGTCGAGGATGTCCCTCGGATAGTCCCTCCACTGTGCCACCGGCCTTGGGAGATGGTGGAGCAAGAATTTTGTGATCCATCGCGTCACTTCTGGTGGCTCAAACTTCATGCTGGACATTATTTATTTAAAGTTAGAAAGAAACATTGTGTTACAAACATAAATGTATAAAATGAATAATTAAATACTTATGGGTAGCTGCCGGTGTACAGCAATGTGATCAAGCATCGTGTGTGGGCTCTGACGATTGCCCAAAACTATAATGACCTATTGAGCTTGGAGTCTGAGGGGAGGCCATAGCAGTTGGTGGAAAAGCCGCCGTAGTAGGAGGAGGAGGGGGGCTGTAGTAGAAGGCTGAATGGGGGTCGTAGGAGGCAGACTGGAGTCTCTAGTAGGATCCAAAATGGGGGTCATAGTGGGAGGCAAACTAGGAGTCATAGTAGGAGGTGGAATAAGGACGGTAGTAGGCGGTATAGTGCGGCATGTAGTAGGAGGCGGAAGGGGGATCGTAGTAGGGAGGTGCCCTTGAAAGGAGTGTGATCCTATAAAAAAAAATAAAGAATGATTAGACTTCAATAATTATGAATAGAATTTATGTAAAATGTAAACCTCTAATGGAAGGAGCCGTAGTAGGAGGGGGAGGGCGGTGCCCCTTAGTGGAGTGTGAACCTGTAAAAAAAATGATGAATGATTGGATTTCAATAATTATAAATATATTACAAATATAATTTATGTAAAATGTAAACCTCTGATGGAAGGAGCCGTGGTAGGAGGGGGAGGTTGGTGCCCCATAGCAGAGTGTGAATCTGTAGAAAAAATGAGGAATGATTAGACTTTAATAATTACAAATATACTTACAAATAGAATTTATGTAAAATGTAAACCACTGGAGGAAGGAGGTGTGGTAGGGGGGGGGAGGGTGGTGCCCGTAGTAGAGTGTGAACTTGTAGAAAAAATTAGAGATGATTAGAGTTCAATAATTACAAATCTATAACTATATAATAGAAGAGACACTTCAAAATTTTCTTGTGTGTGCCACTATAACTCTATGGACAGGATATCCTCAGTAGATTTGATTAGAAGTAGTCCTCTCCATCAATTTTCCCATGTTTTTCTCTGTAGTAGAGGAGCTTGTCCCTTCTCACATGCCTAAAGGTTCAGGAGCTCAAATTCTTTGATCATGCATGCCATTTGGATGTGAGTAGTGCAGAAATCTAATATGATTCCAAATACCTTTCTTCAGTTCCAGATGTGAAGGTTCTATGTTGTTTCGAATTACCTTTACACTGGAGATGAAAATGTCATTTTAAGGTTATATAACAGAATATTGTGCCTTGGTATATTTTCCATAGTGCATTTTTATGTGTGCTTATAGTCAGATAAGGAGGAGGGAGCCTCATCCAAGTTGATAGGGAACACTAAGAATAAACAGAATCTCAAATGCTTAATTATCATGTTTATAGATGCAGTCCTTCTACATACAAAAAAGAACAGCAAATGTCACTGCATACACTTGTGTGCCTGCGGAGCAGTAACATTTACTGTTATAACCTTTTATAGACTCTTCTCTACACCCATTTTCCTAATTATAGATTCATCACCATTTACAACAAACTAGTTGTGGCATTAACCTTGGAGACAATATGGACAAAGAAATGATCATGTATTGAGGGCTGAAGGGAATAGGATAAAATTAAAAGGCAGGAATATCATCTGTAGAGCCCAGGAGTTTCTTTTGGCAAATAAGAAAATTGGGAGAAATCTTCTGTGAAAATTGTTAGGATAAAGGAAGCTGCCATGGTCTGGGGTTTTAATATCAACTATTTACATTAAATGGGGAGACATAGAAGAACTTTCATGGCAAAAATCGGACAAAGGGTGGGTAAAGGTCAATTTTGATGGTGCAGCCAAATAAACAACCTCAAATCCAGAATTTGGAATAGGTTTTATAATTAGAGATTGTTCAGGTAATGTCAGGTTGGCAAGGCGTGAATATATAGGCAGCATGTCCTATTTAGCAGCCTGCAAAGCCATTTTGGAAGCCTCAACCCGGAAATCTGAAGGTGAGAAAAGGTTATGGATCAAGGTGACAATATCCTAGTCACTTAGGCCTAAAGAGAGTACCAAGACACCTCAAGAAATCAGAAACTTAATGACAAAAGAAAATGAGGATTTAAAAGAAGTGAGACTGTCAGGATTACACACACTACGAAACATGGGAACAGAGCTGCAGATTGGATCGCTAAGGAACCTAGGAATGCCAAACTAAGTATCCAGTGAACTTAGGCTCCTCCAAAGGAATTGGAATAGATCTGCACCATGGACAAGAATTGAAACCTCCTTAATTTCACATTGTATCTGAGAAGTAATCTGGGTTATCTATTTTGTGCTTTGTTTTGACTCTGCTTCCTTCGCTGTGAAGGGTAGTGTTATCTTTTATAAGGACTTCTTTCTTTTACAGTTATGAATCTATCCCTCGGCTTACCCACCAAAAAAACTTCAACAAAGAGCAAGCACATTAAATGTTTTTACTTGGTTAAATAAAACATAAGGACACAGAGCAGTTAGATCACCAGATCTTTGGTGAGGAGGAAAAAGTAACATACAAATAAACAAAAAAATCAGCAAACTTTCCAATTTTACTTAATGGTCAAAATATTATGAGTTAAATGATGGTATTAATATGAATGGCCATTTTAATTAGAACCATATTTCATGGATCTCATTCTTGAAAAAAAAAGAGAAATGATTAGACTTCATGGATTACAAATGTAATTATGAAAAGAATTTATGTAAAATGTAAACCTCTGTTGGAAGGAGTCGTGATAGGAGGGGGAGGGCAATGCCCCTGAGCAGAGTGTGAACCTGTAGAAAAAATGAGGAATGATTAGACTTCAATAATTACAAATATACTTACAACAGAATTTATGTAAAATGTAAACCACTGGTGGAAGGAGCGTAGTAGTAGGAGGAAGGCGATGCCCCTGAACGAAGCGTGAATCTGCAGAAAAAATGAGGAATGATTAGACTTCAATAATTATAAATATAATTATGAATAGAATAAATAAATTTCATATCTGAAGTATGACCTCCGCATCCTCGAGCTGGTCGACCTCTGCGAGCCATACCTGTTGTTTATAAATTAACATAAAGCATGAGACCATCAAATGATATATCAATTTCATCACTAGTTTGTATCCATTAAATCAACATACCAATTTATATTTAAATATCCATTTCATCACCACCTAATGATGTGTCATAACCTAATTCATCACTAGCTTCAGTTTCAATTTCTTCTTCTTCTTCTTCTTTTTCCCCCTCCTCCTCATCATCAACATCATAATCATCTCTTGCATGGTTCGAGCTTGCTGTGGTAGTTCTTTTGGATCAGCTTCTTCTGCTTGTAATGCATCATCTCATACAACCAATATGTAATATCATGATCGTATGGGAGGTCATCTATATCATCTGCCTGGAAATAATCATCATTTGTCTGTTCTTCAACATTCTCATCCTCCTCTAATTGATACTCAAGAAACAACTTAGGTTTGACTTGCATACAGCCCACCATTCATGTATGTCAGACCTCCTCATTGTTGGATATGTAGCATAATAGACTTGTGGGACTGTGCTGCCATATCAAAGGTTCATATGTTCTCAATCTTGACTTATGCTTCACATCAAATGCATGATTTTATCAATTTTTTTTTTATGGGATCAAACCTATGGCACTTGAATAATATTACCGTATTATCTATTGCCGGTAAGTCAGCCATGACCTCCTCTAAGATACCATAATAGTCAAGTTCATTTTCAGCATAAGTACTACCTTTCACACACACTCCACTGTTCATTGTCGACTTTTGTAGACCGTATTCATTTGTATGGAATCGGTAACCATTGACGATGTACCCATTATAACATTGTACATGCTTTGTCGGGCCGTAACTTAATTCACATATTCTGTTGTCGTCGACACGACCTTGTCACACCTATTCAATATTCAAGATAATAAAAAAATACCTTAAACATATAGTCAATCTTCTTTGTGTGGCAAAAACAAGATGTAAGGCCCTCAAATTTTGTGGATATAATATTTATTTATTCTGTGCATGTATGTTGTTTGATGTTTTATGTTCTGCCGAAATCCCTGTTTAACGTCAACATCCATTAACGTTAAGAGAAGTTGATGGCAACCTTTGTGCCATTGACTGTATGGCCAGAGAATCTAGACGTCAACATCGATTGACATCTATTTCCTGTTTACGGCAACAAAGTGGTCATTTACTTCTCCAGGTGCGTTTGGGATTCCAGATTGGAAATGGCCTATTTTTCCAGAGTGGGATTTGGAAACGTATCCCCCAACGGTCAGGACTCCTAATACTAGGTCTACCCCGACTCTTAGCCTTTATAACGTAGACATCTCGCATAGGAAAGACCCTTTTGTTCAGAAGGAGATTCTAGGTTCGGGTGAGAAAAAGAGTAGACCTTTGAGAGGCTGATCCGACACTTGGGGGACTTCACCGGCAATCTTCTTCGACTAGAAGGTGCTTCAGGAGGTGAAGAAGCTCCCCGACTCCGGGAGATCATCTGTGCAAGCGTGAGGATCGGATTTGGGCTGAAGAGCCACACCTTCTTGGCTTGGCGGAGGAGGGCTTCATCGCCAAATTAGATCTTCTGAGGTTTTTATCCAGGCAAGTAACTTAGGAGTTTCATCCCTAGACATGTCCCCTAGAGTTTAGGTATTTTTGCAGATTTTTAATTCGTTTCCTGGACCCCTAAATTCTATCTTTTTTATGCATTCGATCTGCACTTTTCTACAAACAGGAGGTTGATGGCAACCTTGTTGCCGCCAAGTTCATGAGTTAACGACAATCAATGGTGTCGTTAAGCCATATTGACGGCAAAACCCTTGCCGTCAAGTTCATCTGTTTTCTGCAAAATTATGTGTTAATCTCTGTACTATGATTTCATATTTTTAGATGTTTGTTCATGCTGTAAAAATTATGATGTTCAGGTATTGTCTTTAGGTCAAATCAGAAATTTCTGTCAAAATTCTAATCATGAGTATATTTATTATATTTATGTTATGGAGAAACATACATGATTTGATAGAGTTTAATTTAGGATAATTAGATTTGATGCATGTTATTGTTTTAGAAAATTTTCATGAACTTAGGGCTACTGTTTACTATTTTTGAAACTGTGAGAACTGACTGTTTACAGTTTATCATGTTAAGTGGAATATCTTTCTAAGATTGCATGTAATTGTATTAAATGTTAAAAATAATTATACTATTACTAAAATTCTGAAAACTTAGCCATATGATATATTCCATGTGAGTTTGTAGTTAAAATTTGGGACTGTTTTGATATCCGTAGATACTGCTTGCATTTATAAGGGTATTAAAGCCATGTTAAGCATGATTGATTAAGAAATTGTATTTTCAAGTGATTAGCAGCATGTTTAGGTACTGTTATGTATGATTTGACACTATTAAACAATTGATGGGTTCAGTAAACTAAAGTTTATGTGTTGAGTAATATGCATGTGAATGGACCAAATAGTGTTTATAAATGATGATAATCATGTGATTAATTAAGAGAATGTGTTAAGTGAATATGTGCCAGAATTGACACTGCTACCATAGACGGCTGTGGAGACATACTATAGAAAGCCTATGGGAAGGCTTGTTGTGTATGTGATATCTTGTGGGCATCAGGATGAATTCTAGAGGTGGACAAGTACCACTGGTTAAGGTGGAGAGGGCTTCTCCCGGTTCTGCACAGTTACCAAGATTAGTCACTATATTGCTAGGTGACGAGTATGTGTTATGTGATATGTGTGTCCTTCTTATGGTGGTTTCGGACTATGTGTCACGGCAAATAATATGAAAAGTGTGAAAGGAGTGTAAATGTGCAATGTGATCATGTGATAATGATGTGTTCATGTGATACCATGTGAAAAGATGTGAAACTATGTGAATGTGTTTTATTCATGTTAAAACAGCAAGTAAAAGATGTGGCTATGTGGTATAAAAGTATGTGAAAAGTGTTAGATATCATGCTAGGTTTGTTAGTAACTATGTGCTAAATTCCATGATCTATTTGTTTAGAAATATGAATGATATGAATGGAAAATTGATACCATGAATCAAGTCAAATACCATGTGTAGAAAGCATGTTATAAGTTATTCATGTGTACTTATTTAATTTGACATAAACCATGTGCCAAACTTCTCTTATTGTTTAAAAAGGATAGCATGTATATGATATGTGTAAGGATGTGCCAAGGGGTTGCTTGCTGGGTCTTTTTGGAAGACTCATACTTGCTTTAACATACAGGTGAGACAGGTGTCCTGTACTAGAGGAGGACATAGTGAGAGCGCTTTGATTATGTTATTGACTTGTATAATTGTGACATTGGTCATTTTCATTGCTATATTAGACTATGGAATGTGTGAATGATGAGGAATAAGATTATCTTTAATTTCCGCTATACTTCTTTTGTTATTATGTTATGTATATCTCTACCTACTGTGTGTGTTCGGTACATGTCTAATGTGACGGCGCCCTTTATATCGATGTGAGTTGGTATAATCATACCGGTATAAAGAGGGTCGTTGTAGAGATTGGTATCAGAGCAACAGGTTGAGATGTACATAAATAAGCCATCATCTACACAATATTTCATGTCTTTATAGAATTAGTCCATACATGTGGAAAATATCTAATAATGAATTAAAGATAGTTAAGAGAATGGCTAGGACTAAGTAAATTAGATTCTAACTAAGTTAATGTTTTACAGGCAATGGTGAGCCGTGGTAGGCACAATACCCAGGCTCGGGAGGGGAGGATGAGCAGAGGTGTGAGGAGAGGGGTGAGCAGTAGGCCCCAGCACCCCAGGGTCCTACGATACTTCCTCTCCACCACCTGTGGATTATGGTGTATTCATGCAAGGCCTGGTTCAGGCAATGCAGACTCAGGCTTAGACTCAGGCAGCACTGCAGGCTTAGTGTGCAGGCACATGTTAGAGTTGTTAAATAGGAAAAAGTCTGTTTGGTTGAATGTATGCTTGTGTGTGCTTGATGTCTCAGGCTCAGACTCCAGCTCCAGTTCCTCAGGAGCAGGCCATGGTGGTCCGTCCATCATGGAGAGGCTTAAGAGGATGGCTCTGCTTCTTTTAAGGGGGGAGTCAACCCCTTTTTGCGGAGAGCTGGATGAGGAAGTAGAAAAAGATCTTCGGGCTATCAGGTGTGCGGAATAAGATAAAGTTAGTCTGGCTACTTACATGCTACAAGTACTTAGAGTATATGTACTTGTGTAAGGTTAACATTTTAGTTTGAATGGTGCTTATGAGTTATGTTTTGTAGGAGAGAGACCGATGTTTGGTGGGCCTCCATGCTACATACGAGGTACGAGGACGTTGCTATTGAGGTGACTTGGGCCGAGTTCACGAGGCTATTTCATGCCAAGTTCATCCCCGAGCACATCCATGACATGATGGAGCAGGAGTTCCTATCTCTCACACAGGGCTCCATGACCGTCTTAGAGTACAAGGCCAGGTTTTCCGAGCATTCCAAGTATGCTCTTCATTATTGTGGCTGATGAGCGCAAGAAGGCCCGGACCCAAGCCCGAGTGTTTGCACTAGGTCGAGAGGATGCAGAGCAGAGGCCGAGAACGTCACGGAAGGTATGATTCTAGTCATGGTGTGCAGGCTCGAGTGTTGTTTGTTACCGGTGCTACACACTCGTTTATTTCCAAGCGGTTTGCTAAGCAGTTAGCAGTAGAGTCTGGAATAGGGCAGAGGAGTTAGAGGTTCCCTTGTCTGTGCACACACCAGCAGGTACGGTAGCGACCAGAAAGTGCATTCCATCCTTACTTGTGTGCATTGAGGAGCGAGGCTTGTTCGGGTGCTTCTACTTGCTCAAGATGAAGGACTATGATACCATACTTGGTCTAGATTGGCTTGAGGAGCACTATGCCTTGGTGGATTGCAGAGGAAGAAGATTACTTTCGTATTCTTAGAAAGGATGAGTTCTCACATCCGTTACTAAGGAATCTAGTGGGGAAGGTTTGTGATCTCCGCCATGAAGCGATGATGAGGATGGTCAACAAGGGTTGTGATGCTTTCTTGCCAGCGTGGTCTTAGTCCCTAAGGCAGATCAGTCACCTACCTTGAGGAGATTGAGGTTGTGCAGGAGTTTCTAGACATGTTCCCTGATGATTGTCTAGATTGCCACCAGCAAGGGAGATAGATGATGATCAGTTTATCCCCATATAATTTCATGAATTATATATCTTTTGGTGATTAACAAACTTCAATCGTGTCATCTAACAAGTTTTCATGAAGCTTAGGCACAGGAGATAAATCAGGCGAAATCAAGAAATATGTAAGTATTTCTTACACTGTAGTATTTAAAGTATAGAGTAGAAATTTTTTAAGTACACATCAACTTCCTATGTCTCATAACGATTTCCACTTCTATTGATTTCATTTCACAAGGATTAATAAAGTATCATACTGATTTCGTTTTATAATGATTTCATAAGTGTTGCATCGATTTCAATCTCACACGATTCGCCAAGTGAGCATAACGATTCGATCTCACAACGATTCGCTAAGTGAGCATAACGATTCGATCTCACAACGATTCGCTAAGTGAGCTTAACGATTTCGATCTCACAATGATTCGCTAAGTGAGCATAACGATTTTGATCTCACAACGATTCGCTAAGTGAGCATAATGATTTGCTTCACAAACAATCGATAAGTGAGAAACGATTTGCTTTCACATCGATTTGGTAAGTAACATAATGACTTGGTTGTCGTAACGATTTGATAAGTTTCACATCGACTTGGTCACCACAACAATTCGATAAGTTACATAACGACTGGGTTGTCGTAATGATTCGATAAGTTACACAGCGACTTGGTCAGTGTAATGATTCGATAAAGCAAACAACGATTTGATCGTTGCATCGATTCGATAAGTAAAAGAACGATTCAAACCTGCAACGATTTGCTTATGTGTGAAACAACGATTTGCTCACAACGATTTGGTTATAATGACTTTCTTATACTATCATAACGATTGTCTCTACAATGATTTGGTTATGATTGTTATAAATTGTGTTCACATCGATTTGTTATGGATGAATAACAATTTACATAAACAATGACTTGCTTACACAACGATTTCATAAGTCGCACCATAACGATTTCATGGAGACAACGACTTGACAATCAAAAATGTCTCAAATATTTTGATAGTCAAAGTCCTCCCGCGTGTTCTCTAATATCCATGCATTTAATGTGACTGTACATTTCACTGCAATGCATATGAATATCATCTACTCATGCATATATAAGAGAAACATTTAGAAAAAGCAGAATGATGTTTCTATTTTGTGAAAAGTCTTACTACATGAATTCTAACGTTGACTGACAACAAGAGACAGCGAGTAGCTGTCTATGATTTAGCATTTATTGTGTGCAGGTCTCTGGCAGCACAACCCCATACAACATTGGACAAAGTGGAAGCTGGAGGATATCAGAAGGATATTTCTCCTTGCGTGCATGGAACGTAAAGGACTGTTGACTGCAACATACCTGTTGAAAAATAAGGAGAACCATGCAGTCTAACGTTCACTAAAGCCTAGAGACAACGGTCATCTAAATGGCTAATTCAGTAAGAGAAGATATATATACAAGACTGAAGACTCCTGTAAAGAAAACTTTTGAAGGATTCAAAAATCTCAACGAAAAATCTGGAAATGATAGAGTCTCATAAAAGAGCTTCTTGCTTTCCACTTCAACCTTGTAGCTCTTGCTCTCCAGTGCCTCATCGTTGTTAGTTTTGGAGAGCCCTTGTGATCTGAGAGATTTCATTATTGTAGATCTTTCTCTCTCAGTCACTGCCTCGATCAAGCGTTTCTATAAGCCTGATCTAGGGCATTTTGCCTGTTTTCTCACTTTCTTGAGAAGTTCCTCTTCGTATGTGAAGAGAAGACATGTTCGGAAACAGGTGGTGAGTTTCCCTTTGTGTTGAAGGAAGACCTGGATTCCAGGGTGTTGTATACTCTTCGGGTTGTGAAGAGAAGGCCAGCTGCGGCTAGATGTGTAAGTGTCTTTGAGGGGGACTGTACCCTTAGGTAGTGGTATCCTGAGTTGTTGCTCAGGGACTAGACATGGACTCCTTGGAGAGGAGGTCGAGTCAGGATAAATAAAATGTTGTTGTGTGATTTTTTGTTTGTGATTGTTATATTTTCTTTATTACAAAGACTAACAGTCGAACGTAGTGTTTGTGTTGAACGTTTTTATTGACAGGGTTAGATAATCGAATTTTAAGAATCTCATTCACCCCACTCTGGGCTTGCTAGCTGGGCACAAGTGGTATCAGAGCCACTCTCTTCAACAAAGAAGATCTCACGATCGGATGAGAAGAAAAAGATTAAATGGCAGCTCAAGGTCACTTCGAGGGTCAGTCCGTCAACAGACCACCGTTGTTCGATGGAGAAGACTACTATGGAAAGACCAAGATGGAGTTCTTCCTTCAAGGTCTCGAATTTCAAATTTGGTCCATCATGGAAGAAGGAGATCTAGTAGTTCTCAACAACAAAGAAAATGGACAGAAGATGATAAGAAGAAGATTTCTCTTAACTGTAAAGCTAGAGCAACTGTGTTGTGCTCTCAGTAAGAAGGAGTTATAGAATTTCAGCATGCAAATCCATGATGAGATGTGGGAGAAGCTTAGAATCACCTATGAGGGAACAAACAAGGTTAAAGAAACAAGGATAGACATCTTGGTAGCTCAGTATAAGCGATTTCAAATGCAGAGAAGGGAATTAATTACACAGATGTATAGCAGATTCACAGATATTACGAATGGTCTGGCTGGGCTTGAAAGAATTATGTGATATGGGAGATATGGTAAGAAAAATATTGAGATCCCTCAAGCCTCGTGGACTCCAAAGGTGATAGCCATAGAAGAAAAATGATTTAAGGAGGATGTCACTAAAAAGTTATAGGGTCACTAATGACCCATGAAATAATATGGAACGACTTGGAGAATCCTCCAGCAGAAAGAAGCACAGCAGTGCTCTCAAGGCAGCTGAAGATAATCTGGTGAAGAATCAGATGGTGATAAGAGCATAGGGAGCAGTGAAGATGAGGAAGCGTTCCTATCCAGAAGACTGCAGTGCATACTTGCTAAGAAAAAGTATCAATCAGGAAGAAGATACTTTAAGAAAGGAAAGAGTTCAAGAAACCTGAAGCCAAAGATGTTAAGAGGTCAGACCTACATGCTACGAGTGTGCAAAAAGCCTGGACACATCAAGACGAATGTCCAAAGCTGAAAAAAGGTGGAGTTCAAAAAGAAAGACAACACAAAGAAGTTCAAAAGGTTTAAGAAGAAAGCCATGGCAGCAGCATGGGACAATGACAGCGACTCAGATAGTGAGTCAAGCTCAAGTAAGAAGAGAAAATGCCAACCTGGCATTCATTGCCAACATGAGGATAAGGGAACCTCTGGCTCATCATTCAATTCCTGCAACAAATCTTTCTGATAGTTTAGAGGATGCGTTTAAAGAGCTGTATAGTAAATATAAAGATTGCAAACTACTAAAAATACTAAGAAAAAATTATGCTTGTTTAGAAAACACTAATTCAGATCTAGATCCGAAAATGAGCAATTAGAAAATTAAGTTATGAACTAAAAAGAAGAAATGAATTATTGTGTGAAGATTTAAAAGATAAAAATGATCAAATAGCTAATCTGGAGAACCAAGAAACTTTAAGCAAACTAAATCAAGAAATAATATATTAACTAAAGAAAATGAATAGTTATCTAGTACGTTAGAAAAATTTACAAATGGAAAAATAACATTAATACTAAAAGGAGCTAGAAAGCAGGGGGAAAAAGAAATATGGCCTAAGATACACCCCTCCTAATAATGAGGAAACAATAGTGCATCCTAAAATATATCCAACACCTAAGTTTGTAGCCGAACAGACACTGCATACAAGTCTAACTTTAAATATATTCAAACTGAAAAATAAGTAAAACATCTTGTTGTAGCCACTGTAACAAATTAGGTCATATTAAATAACATGTCCAACTAAAATATAAAATGGATAATTAAAAGAAAAAAAGAAAATTGAGGAAACAACCAGCAATGACCCAAAAGAACTTGGGTACCTAAAGTTTAGTGTTTTCATTGCAGGGAAGCCTTCGAGCATCTAAATGGTACATGGACAGCGGGTACTCAAGGCACATGACAGGGAATAGAAAGTTATTCTCCCACCTTGAAGCTGAAGAAGGTACAGTAATGTATGGCGACAAGGGAAAAGGGACAGTAGTTGGTTGCGGATCAGTTGGCAGTCAAGGCAGAACTCTCATAGAGGACGTTCTATGCGTGAAAGGACTCAAGCATAATCTAATCAGCATCAGTAGTTGTGCGACAAAGGCCATCAAATCAAGTTTCAAGAGTCAAGATGCAGTATCATGAAAGATGGTGTGTAACAGTATTTGAAGTTTGCAGAGAGAAGAATCTTAGTACTTCATTTGGAAGAGTTGAAAGATCAGGATGTGTGCCTTGCAGCAAGCAAATATTATTCAGTTGAGCTTGGCATAGAAGATTGGGCCAATGTAGCTTGGATGGAATCAGAAAGCAATCAAGAGAAATCTAGTGGAAGGACTGCCCAAAGTAAGCACAAGAAGGGATGTCATCTGTGAACCATGTGCAAAAGGAAGCACACTAAATCATCCTTCAAATCAAAGACAGTTGTAACAACCTCAAAACCCTTGGAATTATTGCTATGGATCTATTTGGACCGATGAGAACCACAAGTCTTGGAGGAAAGAATTTTGGTTTGTGATTGTAGACGACTATTCCAGATTCACATGGGTATCTTTCTGGAGCACAAGATGACACCTTTGATAGCTTTGTTAAGTTCAGTAAGAAAGTCCAGAAGGATAAGAAGTTCAGCATTGTTAGCATTCGATCGAATCATGGAGGAGAGTTCAAAATGAAAGATCGCTGAGTTCTGTGATGATCAAGGAATAATGCACAATTTTCAACACAAGGACACACAGCAAAATGGAGTTGCTGAGAGAAAGAACAGAACTTTATTAGACATGGCCAGAACTATGCTATCGGAATACAACCTACCAAGGTACTTCTAGGACGAAGCCATCAACACAGCCAGCTACATAATCAACAGAGTAATGATCATACCAATCTTGAAGAAGACAGCATACGAGTTATTCAAGCAGAAGAAACCAAAGATCAGTCACTTCAGAACCTTTGGATGTCCTAACTTCATTCATAATAACAGTAAAAGGGATATTGGTAAGCTAGACTCCAAATCCGATGAAGGAATATTTATGGGGTATGCTTCTAAACCTAAAGGCTACAGAGTATTTAATAAACAAACTTTATTAATTTAGCAAACTGTACATATTATTTTTGATGAAATAACCTTCCTGAGAAAGGAAGTAAGATACATCTAGCAATGATAAAGAATATCCATCATTGGAAGAACTGCAACAAAGGGAGGAAGTCTATGTAGAACAACCTTCTGGTTTTGATGATATCGATTTTCCAAATCATGGTTTTAAGTTGCATAAAGCTTTGTATGGTTTAAAGCAAGCACCTAGAGCTTGGTATGAAAGGCTCAGTGCATTCTTATTAAACATGGTTTTCATAGAGGAAAAGTAGATAGCACATTATTATTAAGATAAAAGTAAAAAATATATTACTTGTTCAATTTATGTAGATCATATAATATTTGGTTCTACTGATGAATCTCTTTGCAAGTATTTTGAAAAGCTCATGCAGGGAGAATTTGAATGAGCATGATGGGGAACTCAACTAATTTTCGGATTGCAAATCAAGCAAGGAAAAGAAGGCTCACACATGTCAAGCTAAGTACACAAAAAGAATACTAAAGAAAATTGGTTTGAAAACGCCAAGCCACTGTCAACACCAATGAGCACATCTACAAGGGTAGACAGTGACAAGGATGGTAAGAAAGTGGACCAAAAGCTCTACAGAGGTATGATAGGTTTTTTACTCTATTTAACTGCCAGTAGACCTGATATATTATTTAGTGTATGCATGTGTGCTAGGTATCAGGCAGATCCTAAGGAATCTCATTTAATTAGTGTCAAAAGGATTTTTAGATATTTAGCTAGAACTCATGATCTAGGGTTGTGGTATCCAAAATCATGTGAAATAAATTTAGTAGGATTCTGATGCTGACTACGCTGGATGCAAAATAGATGAGAAAAGCACTAGTGGATGTTGTCAATTCTTGCAGGATGCTAATTTCATGGTCCTCAAAGAAGCAAAATTCAGTAGCACTGTCAACAGCTGAAGCCGAGTACGTGGCTGCTGGAAGCTGTTGTACACAACTCCAATGGATTAAGCAGCAACTTGAGGATTATGGACTGCACATCAAGAAAATTCCCCTATTGTGCGACAAACCAATGCAATAAATCTCACCAAAAATCCAGTTCAACACTCAAGGACAAAGCATACAGAGGTTAGATATCATTTATTCGAGATCATGTAGCAAATGGAAATATAAACATTTCTTTGATAGATACTCAAAATCAGTTAGCATATATCTTCACAAAGGCCTTACCTGAAGAGAGGTTTTCTCTTAGAAGCGAATTAGGTATGTAATTTGTAATAGATTATCTTATATAGCTGAAATAACAATTATTTCAGAATATAATTATTCTCTCCCCTAGAATTAAGTAAAAACTCTTTATTTATTCCTTTCGCAACTAGCTTAAAGATCTCTTATTTTAAAAAGACTTTGTCTATCTCAGAATCATTCTATTTTGTCATTTTGTGCATTTATTGCTGCATCTCCTCAAAAGTGACTTATGTCTATCTCTAAAATCCCAAATCTGTGTCAAAACGATTCACCTCTCGCTCTCATCTCGTTCGACTTGCCTGGAACGACAACCCTATCGTCTCCGGCATCGACTCTATGAGATTTCAAAGCATCCATCCTGTTGGCCTTTTGGTACGGCAACATGCTAACCTAGAGGGGGGGGGGGGGGGGGTGAATAGGTTTTCTGAAATCTGAAACATAAACCAAACACAGAAAAATATCACTTAAAAGTTTGTTAGTTTAGTGTGATGAAGAGTAGTAGTGCGGAAGCAAATAAACAATCACACAAAGAGACACAGGGAATTTATCCTTGTTCGGCCCTTCCCACATAGAAGTCCTACGTCCAGTCCCCAAGCAAACTCTTGGGATTTTACTAACCAGTGTATAGTCCCCCTCAAGGACAATACAACACCTAGCACCCCAGCTGGTCTTCTTTCTTTCCCAGGCAAGAAGCAGCCCACTTCTTTTATAGGTCAAGAAGCCAACCTCTTGGTACAAACCCCAGTGCGGTTTTGCTAGACACAAATCCCTGCTAGGTTCTACACTGTATACAGTCCTACCAACTGGACAAAAATCTTTCTTAGAAAAGAAAGAACACAGCTGAGAGTGGGACAGATGAAAACCCACTAAAAGAACCTCAGCGAAAAGACTCTCTCTCCCATATTAGAAGATGCACACAGAGAGAGTGAAGAGAGGAGAAGGAGCTTGAATGCTTAGTGCTTCAGTTGCTTGAACACTTCTCTTGGGCTCGGGCTCTTTCTCTCTTTTCCTTTGAGTGTATGTAGAGTTGAGGTTCTTCCAAGATGTACACTCTTAAAAAAATCATTGGAAAGCTCTCTTATCTTGTTCTTCAGTCTTGCTCATCTTTTATATGAACAGCTTTGAACCAAATCCATTGAGGAGATTTCTAGCCGTTGCTCATCTTCTCTTTCTTCTGATATTTGTGGTCTACGAGGTCTGCAAGCATAGAAGAGAGTGTTTAGATAAAACAGTGTTTCTATCAAAAAGCTCACATACCTCTATGCTTCCTATTTTCTCCCAGAAGTAGTAAGTGACCACCTTTCTGTCTGACAGGAGAGAAGAGATCTAGAGAGATAAAAGAAAATCCTCTGTCAGAGACATTTTTAACTTTTCATTAGGCACCAAACATATTGAAAGATCTAAGTATAAAGAAAATCACTTTTACATGAAGTCGATGTTTGGACAAAATTGATGTTTAAGTAAAAGCAAATTGTTATTATAAAGATAGGCAAATCGATGTATTCACTTATCGAGTCGATGTGGCAACCAAATGTTATGAAACTTATTAAATTGTTATGGCGTTAAAATCATTATGAAACTTATCAAATCGATGTTTGGTCAAATCGATGTTCTCATTTAGGAAACGATGTAAGAGAGAATCGATGTGAGAGAGAATCGATGTGGCGATCAAATCGTTATGACACTTATCGAATCGATGTGAGAATCAAATCGTTGTTTCTCACTTATGAAATCGTTATGAGAACCAAAACGTTGTGAGAGCAAATCATTGTTCTGACTTATGAAATCGTTATGAAAATCAAATCGTTGTGAGAGCAAATCGTTGTTCTCACTTATCAAATCGTGTTGTTAATGAAATCGATGTGGCACTTTGAATAGAATCAATGTATATTGAATGAACATCGATTTAGCATTTTAATTCACAACACACAACGATAATTCCATAAATTTATATATATTAGGAAAACATGATATTAAATATATTTAATAATATTTAATTAATCATAAATTTTTATCACCAAATATAAGGGTACAATATAAGAGAGGTTCAACAATATCCCCATTTTCGGTGATGATGACAAATTATGAGAATTTTATGACAAAGTATAGAAAATACAGAAAATTCATAGATAATGCATACCATGCATACTCTCCTCTTTTTTGTCACTAACCAAAAAGGAAGGATCTTACCATGCATTCTCTCCCCTTTTGAGAAAATTTCTTACCATTGAGGGTTCAACATAATTAACATTAATGAATAACTCCCACTTAGTCTGTGCTCCCCTGAATGAGAGACTCCACCTGAATGAGACTTGCAAATATTGTTAGTAATATTAAAATTTAAAACTAATTAATGACTACTCCCTCTTCAGATATGAGTTGGGAAGAGCTGGCAGTCATCAGTGCCTTGAGCACCCTTTGCTCTTGATGCTCCAAGGCTATCCTACAAATAAACTACTCAGAAGTAGGTACCCAAATCTTTTGGGTCTTGATGATTAGATGCATAAAAATATCCTTAGGAACCCAAACTAAGTGCCTTGTGGTGCAGGATTTACAGTGTGTCCTAATTTATTGCAATGGAATATACAATGAATATAGTTTGTTCTGCAGTTCTGATTGTCTTTGTGATGCCTGTTTAGGACGCTATTTTTAGAAACCTTTTTCTTTTAATAAAGCTGGTTTATTCAGGTGCCTTTTCTGAGGCAAATTGGTTCTTTACAAATTTTGGTAATGGATATTTTTCAGGAATTATGCTTGTTTCCTTTTTCAGGAGTTTGTATCCAAGACCTTGTTTTTGTTTCCTGATTTTGTCCTTTTAAACATAGAGCTAGAGATGTTTTTCCTTTAGTTAACTTCCTAACTGATTCTTTTAAATAAAGATTTTCTTCAGTTAGAGTTTTTAATTTTCTTCTAACTCTAATTTTTCATTATTCTTGCTCCTTAAATTTCATTCAAAAAAGATTATTATTTTACTTTCCTCAATTGTTTTTCTAATTGTTCTATTTTGACTTGAGATCAGAATTAATGTTTTCCAAACAGGTTAGGTTGCTCTTGATATTTTTTAATTCTTTTACAACAACCTTGTGTTTATCATAAAGTTCATTAAAAACTTGTTCTAAATCTTCAGATTCTGAATCTGTGCAAGAATCAAAAGATGAGCTAGAGTGTACCTCATCTAGTCCTACCATGAGGGCTAGATTACCTGCTCTTTTTCCGATTTAGAGCTTGATGATTCTGAAGTTGTGGCCTCTTCATTTTCCCAAGCAACTGCCATGGCTTTTCTTTTGAACTTTTTGGTTTGACCAGTCTTCTTGAGTTTTGGACAATCTGGTCTCAGATGTCCAGCTTTTCGGCATTCATAGCAGACTGGTTCTTTTTCCATTTTCTCTTTCCTTTGGATCCTTCTTGATCCATTTTTCTTCTTCTTGAGAATTTTCTGAAGCTTGGACAGTACATCGTCTACGTCACTATCTTCAGAATCTGCATTTTGGGAACTAGAAGAAGAAGAAGTGGAAGGAGCAGCTGCAACTTTAAGAGCATTAGTACATTTTTTCTTTGATGAGCTTTCAGATAGTCGCTCCATATTAATTTCATGTGCCATGAGAGAACCTACTATGTTATCAATAGCAAGTTTGGTTAAGTCATGGGCTTCTTCAATAGCAGTTACTTTAGGTGTCCATGAAAGAGTTAAAGACCTAAGTATCTTTCTAACGATTTCTCATTAGACAGAGTTTTACTAAGAAAATTTAGCCTACTACTATGCTTGAAAATCTATCATACATAGTAGTAATATTTTCGTATGGAAGCATTTTAAATTGCTCATATTGTGAGACAAGAATATCTATCCTAGTTTGTTTTACTTTATCTGTTCATTCATAGGTTGTTTGCAGTTTATCCCACATTTCTTTTACAGATTTACAAGCAGATACTCTACTGAATTCCTTTTTAGATAAGGCACAACATAAGTAGTTCTTAGCCTTAAAGTTTAAAGATAGTTTATTCTTATCAGCTGTGTAATAGCAGTAGTACCTGCAGCAGGAGTAATAACATAATCACCTACCTCTATTACCTGCCATAGATCAAAGTATGTGCCTCGAATGAAGCATTCCATCCTCATCTTCCAATATTGGTAATCCACTCCAAAGAAGAATGGAGGTCTGGTGACTGATTGTCCTTCAGCAAATCCTTGAGCTGCCATGGATCTTTGCTCTAAGATCATTGGATCTTATTTGAATGTTCAGAGACCCGCTTTGATACCACTTGTTGGCTCTTTTGGTACGATAGCAAGCTAACCTAGAGGGGGGGGGGGGGGCTGAATAGGTTTTCTGAAATCTGAAACAGAAACTTAAACACAGAAAATTATCACTTGAAAGTTTGGTTAGTTTAGTGTGATGATGAGTAGCAGTACGGAAGCAAATAAACAATCACACAAAGAGACAAGGAATTTATCCAGGTTCGGCCCTTCGCACATGAAAGTCCTACATCCAGTCCCCAAGCAAACTCTTGGGATTTTACTAACTAAGGGTACAGTCCCCCTCAAGGACAATGCAACACCCAGCACCCCAGCTGGTCTTCTTCCCTTTCACGGGCAAGAAGGCAGCCCATTTCTTTTACAGGTCAAGAAGCCAACCTCCTGGTACAAACCCCAGTGCGGTTTTGCTAGACACAAACCCCTAGCTAGGTTCTACACTGTATACAGTCCTACAGCTAGACACAAATCCTTCTTAGAAAAGAAAGAACACGGCTGAGAGTTGGGATAGATGAAAACCCACTAAAAGAACTCTCAGCGAAAAGACTCTCTCTCCCAGATTACAAGATGAACACAGAGAGAGTGAAGAGAGGAGAAGGAGCATGAATGCTTAGTTCTTCAGTTGCTTGAACACTTCTTCTTGGGCTCGGGCTCTTTCTCTCTTTTCCTTTAAGTGTGTGTGGAGTTGAGGTTCTTCCAGGATGTACACTCTAACAAAATCTTCAGGAAAGCTCTCTTATCTTGTTCTTCAACATTGCTTCATCTTTTATATGAATAGCTTTGAACAAATCCGTTGAGGAGATCCGTTGGAGTTCTAGTCGTTGCTCATCTTCTCTTTCTTCTGATATTTTGTGGTCTACGAGGTCTGCAAGCATAGAAGAGAGTGTTTAGATAAAACAGTGTTTCTGTCAAAAAGCTCACATACCTCTATGCTTCCTATTTTCTCCCAGAAGTAGTAAGTGACCACCTTTCTGTCTGATAGGAGAGAAGAGATCTAGAGAGATAAAAGAAAATCTTCTACAGAGACATTTTTGACTTTTCATTAGGCGCCAAACATAATTGAAAGATCTGAGTATAAGGAAAATCGATGTTTACATGAAGTCGATGTTTGGACAAAATCGATGTTTAAGTAAAAGTAAATTATTATTATAAAGATAGGTAAATCGATGGGCAAATCGATGTTTTCACATATCGAGTCGATGTGGCAACCAATTGTTATGAAACTTATCAAATTGTTATGGTGTTCAAATCGTTATGAAACTTATCAAATCGATGTTTTGTTCAAATCGATGTTCTCATTTAGGAAATCGATGTAAGAGAGAAATCGATGTAAGAGAGAAATCGATGTGGCGATCAAATAGTTATGACACTTATCGAATCGATGTGAGAATCAAATCGTTGTTTCTCACTTATGAAATCGTTATGAGAACCAAAACATTATGAGAGCAAATCATTATGAAAACTAAATCATTGTGAGAGCAAATCGTTGTTCTCACTGATCAAATCGTTGTTAGTGAAATCGATGTGGCACTTTGAACAGAAATCGATGTATATTGAATAAACATCGATTTAGCATTTTAGTGCACAACACACAACGATAATTCCATAAATTATATATATTAGGAAAACATGATATTAAATATATTTAATTAATCATAAATTTTTTTATCACCAAAATATAGGGGTAAAATATAAGAGAGGTTCAATAATCTTCCCCTTTTTGGTGATGACAAAATTTATGAGAATTTTCTGACAAAAACATAGAAAATACAGAAAATTCGTAGATAATGCATACCATGCATACTCTCCCCCTTTTTGTCACTAACCAGAAAGGAAGGATCTTACCATGCATTCTCTCCCCTTTTGAGAAACTTTCTTACCATTGAGGGGTTAAACAATGATTAACATTAATGAATAACTCCCCTTAGTCTATGCTCCCCCTGAATGAGAGACTCCACATGAATGAGACTTGCAAATAATGTTAGTAATATTAAAATTTAAAACTAAATAATGACTACTCCTCTTCATATATGAGTTGGATGAAGAGCTGGAAGTCATCAGTGCCTTGAGCACCCTTTGCTCTTGATGCTCCAAGACTATCCTGCAAATAAACTACTCAGCAATAGGTACCCAAATCTTTTTGGGTCCTTGATGATTAGATGCATAAAAATATCCTTTAGGAATCCAAACTAAGTGCCTTGTTGTGCAGGTGTTTACAGTGTGTCCTAGTTTTTTGCAATGAGAACAACAATGAATATAGTTTGTTCTGCAGTTTTGATTGTCTTTGTGATGCCTGTTTAGGACACTATTTTTAGAAACCTTTTTCTTTTCATAAAGCTTGTTTATTCAGGTGCCTTTTTTTGAGGCAACTTGGTTTCTTTTACAAATTTTGGTAATGGATATTTTTCAGGAATTATGACTTGTTTTCCTTTTTCAGGAGGATTATATCCAAGACCTTTTTTATTGTTTCCTGATTTTGATCCTTTTAAACATAGAGCTAGAGATGTTTTTACTTTAGTTAACTTCCTAACTGATTCTTTTAAATAAAGATTTTCTTCAGTTAGAGTTTTTAATTTTTCTTCTAACTCTAATTTTTCATTATTCTTGCTCCTTAAATTTTCATTCAAAAAAGAATTGTTATTTTTACTTTCCTTCAATTGTTTTTCCAATTGTTCTATTCTGATTTAAGATCAGAATTAGTGTTTTCCAAACAGGTAAGGTTGTTCTTGATATTTTTCAATTCTTTTTCAACAACCTTGTGTTTATCATAAAGTTCGTTAAAAACTTGTTCTAAATCTTCAGATTCTGAATCTGTGCAAGAATCAAAAGATGAGTTAGAGTGTACCTCATCTAGTCCTACCATGAGGGCTAGATTTACCTGCACTTTTTTCGATTCAGAGCTCGATGATTCTGAAGTTGTGGCCTCTTCATTTTCCCAAGCAACCGCCATGGCTTTTCTTTTGAACTTCTTGTGCTGCTTCTTGAACTTTTCGGTTTGACCAATCTTCTTGAGTCTTGGACAATCTGATCTCAGATGTCCAGGTTTTCTACATTGATAGCAGACTAGTTCTTTTTCCTTTTTCTCTTTCCTTTGGATCCTTCTTGATCCATTTTCTTCTTCTTGAGAATTTTCTAAAGCTTGGACAGTACATCATCTATGTCACTGTCTTCAGAATCTACATTTTTGGAACTAGAAGAAGAAGAAGAAGTGGAAGGAGTAGCAACAACTTTAAGAGCATTAGTACATTTTTTCTTTGATGAGCTTTCAGATAGTCGCTGCATATTAATTTCATGTGCCATGAGAGAACCTCTTAAGTTATCAATAGAAAGTTTGGTTAAGTCATGGGCTTCTTCAATAGTAGTTACTTTAGGTGTCATTGAAAGAGTTAAAGACCTAAGTATCTTTCTAACGGTTTTCTCATTAGACAGAGTTTTACCAAGAAAATTGAAGCCTACTACTATGCTTGAAAATCTATTATACATAGTAGTAATATTTTCATATGGAAGCATTTTAAATTGCTCATATTGTGAGACAAGAATATCTATCCTAGTTTGTTTTACTTTATCTGTTCCTTCATAAGTTATTTGCAGTTTATCCCACATTTCTTTTGCAGATTTACGAGCAGATACTCTATTGAATTCCTTTTTAGATAAGGCACAACATAAGTAGTTCTTAGCCTTAAAGTTTAAAGATAGTTTATTCTTATCAGTTGTTGTAATAGCAGTAGTACCTGCAGCAGGAGTAATAACATAATCACCTACCTCTATTACCTGCCATAGATCAAAGTCTGTGCCTCGAATGAAGCATTCCATCCTCATGTTCCAATATTGGTAATGCTCTCCATCGAAAAATTAAGGTCTGGTGACTGGTTGTCCTCCAGTAAATCCTTGAGCTTCCATGGACCTTTGCTCTAAGATCGTTGGATCTTCTTTGATTGTTCAGAGACCCGCTTTGATACCACTTGTTGGCCCTTTTGGTACGGAAACAAGCTAACCTAAAGGGGGGGGGGGGGGGTGAATAAGTTTTCTGAAATCTGAAACAGAAACTTAAACACAACAAAATATCACTTGAAATTTTGGTCAGTTTAGTGTGATGAAGAGTAGCAGTGCGGAAGCAAATAAACAATCACACAAAGAGACACAAGGAATTTATCCATGTTCGGCCCTTCGCACATGGAAGTCCTACGTCCAGTCCCCAAGCAAACTCTTGGGATTTTACTAACTAAGGGTATAGTCCCCCTCAAGGACAATACAACACCCAGCACCCCAGTTGGTCTTCTTCCCTTTCCCGGGCAAGAAGGAAGCCCATTTCTTTTACGGTCTAGAAGCCAACCTCCTGGTACAAACCCCAGTGCCGTTTTCCTAGACACAAACCCCTAGCAAGGTTCTACACTGTATACAGTCCTACAGCTGGACAAAAATCTTTCTTAGAAAAGAAAGAACACGGCTGAGAGTTTGGACAGATGAAAACCCACTAAAAGAACTCTCAGCGAAAAGACTCTCTCTCCTAGATTACAAGATGCACACAGAGAGAGTGAAGAGAGGAGAAGGAGCTTGAATGCTTAGTGCTTCAGTTGCTTGAACACTTCTTCTTGGGCTCGGGCTCTTTCTCTCTTTTCCGTTGAGTGTATATGTAGTTGAGGTTCTTCCAGGATGTACACTCTTAAAAAAATCTTAGGAAAGCTCTCTTATCTTGTTCTTTAGCCTTGCTTCATCTTTTATATGAACAACTTTGAACAAATCCGTTGAGGAGATCCGTTGGAGTTCTAGCCGTTGCTCATCTTCTCTTTCTTCTGATATTTTGTGGTCTACGAGGTCTGCAAGCATAGAAGAGAGTGTTTAGATAAAACAGTGTTTCTGTTAAAAAGCTCACATACCTCTATGCTTCCTGTTTTCTCCCAGAAGTAGTAAGTGACCACCTTTCTGTCTGATAGGAGAGAAGAGATCTAGAGAGATAAAAGAAAATCTTATGTCGGAGACATTTTTGACTTTTCATTAGGCGCCAAACATATTTGAAAGATCTTAGTATAAATAAAATCGATGTTTACATGAAGTCCATATTTGGACAAAATCGATGTTTAAGTAAAAGCAAATTGTTATTATAAAGATAGGTAAGTCAATGGGCAAATCGATGTTTTCACTTATCGAGTCGATGTGGCAACCAAATTGTTATGGCGTTCAAATCGTTATGAAACTTATCAAATCAATGTTTTGGTCAAATCGATGTTCTCATTTAGGAAATCGATGTAAGAGAGAAATCGATGTGAGAGAGAAATCGATGTGGCGATCAAATCGTTATGACACTTATCGAATCGATGTGAGAATCAAATCGTATTTTCTCACTTATGAAATTGTTATGAGAGCCAAAATGTTATGAGAGCAAATCATTCTTCTCACTTATGAAATCGTTATGAAAACCAAATCATTGTTCTCACTGATCAAATCGTTGTTAGTGAAATCGATGTGGCACTTTGAACAGAAATCGATGTATATTGAATAAACATCGATTTAGCATTTTAGTGCACAACACACAGCGATAATTTCATAAATTTATATTTATTAGGAAAATATGATATTAAATATATTTAATAATTTAATTAATCATAAATTTTTTATCACTAAAATATAAGGGTAAAATATAAGAGTGGTTCAACAATCTCCCCCTTTTTGGTGATGATAAAATTTATGAGAATTTTCTGACAAAAGCATAGAAAATAAAGAAAACTCAGATAATGCACACCATGCATACTCTCCCCCTTTTTGTCACTAACCAAAAAGGAAGGATCTTACCATGCATTCTCTCCCCTTTTGAGAAAATTTCTTACCATTGAGGGGTTCGACAATGATTAACATTAATGAATAACTCCCCCTTAGTCTGTGCCCCCCCTGAATAAGAGACTCCACCTGAATGAGACTTGCAAATAATTGTTAATAATATTAAAATTTAAAACTAAATTAATGACTACTCCCTCTTCAGATATGAGTTTGATGAAGAGCTGACAGTCATCAGTGCCTTGAGTACCCTTTGCTCCTAATGCTCCAAGGCTATCCTGCAAATAAACTACTCAACAGTAGGTACCCAAATCTTTTTGAGTCCTTGATGATTAGATGCATAAAAATATCCTTTAGGAATCCAAACTAAGTGCCTTGTTGTGCAGGCGTTTACAGTGTGTCCTAGTTTATTGCAATGAGAACAACAATGAATATAGTTTGTTCTGCAATTCTGATTGTCTTTGTGATGCCTGTTTAGGACACTATTTTTAGAAACCTTTTTCTTTTGATAAAGCTTGTTTATTTTAGGTACCTTTTTATGAGGAAACTGGTTTTTTTTACAAATTTTGGTAATGGATATTTTTCAAGAATTATGACTTGTTTTCCTTTTTCAGGAGGTTTGTATCCAAGACCTTGTTTATTGTTTTCTGCTTTTGATCCTTTTAAACACAAAGCTAGAGATGTTTTTCCCTTAGTTAACTTCCTAACTGATTCTTTTAAATAAAGATTTTCTTCAGTTAGAGTTTTTAATTTTTCTTCTAACTCTAATTTTTCATTATTCTGACTCCTTAAATTTTCATTCAAAAAAGAATTATTATTTTTACTTTCCTTTAATTGTTTTTCCAATTGTTCTATTTCTGATTTAAGATCAGAATTAGTGTTTTCCAAACAGGTAAGGTTGCTCTTGATGTTTCTTAATTCTTTTACAACAACCTTGTGTTTATCATAAAGTTCATTAAAACCTTATTCTAAATCTTCAGATTCTGAATCTCTGCAAGAATCAAAAGATGAGTTAGAGTGTACCTCATCTAGTCCTACCATGAGGGCTGGATTTACCTGCTCTTTTTTCGATTCAGAGCTTGATGATTCTAAGTTGTGGCCTCTTCATTTTCCCAAGCAGCCGCCATGGCTTTTCTTTTGAAGTTCTTGTACTGCTTCTTGAACTTTTCGGTTTGACCAATCTTCTTGAGTCTTGGACAATCTGGTCTCAGATGTCCAGGTTTTCTGCATTCATAGCAGACTAGTTTTTTTTTCCTTTTTCTCTTTCCTTTGGATCCTTCTTGATCCATTTTTCTTCTTCTTGAGAATTTTCTGAAGCTTGGACAGTACATCATCTACGTCACTGTCTTTAGAATCTGAATTTTGGAACTAGAAGAAGAAGAAGGAAGGAGCAGCTGCAACTTTAAGAGCATTAGTACATTTTTTCTTTGATGAGCTTTCAGATAGTCACTCCATATTAATTTCATGTGCCATGAGAGAACCTATTAAGTTATCAATAGAAAATTTGGTTAAGTCATGGGCTTCTTCAATAGCAGTTACTTTAGGTGTCCATGAAAGAGTTAAAAACCTAATATTTTCTTACGGTTTCTCATTCATTAGACAGAGTTTTACCAAGAGAATTTAAGCCTACTACTATGCTTGAAATCTATTATACATAGGAGTAATATTTTCGTATGGAAGCATTTTAAATTGCTCATATTGTGAGACAAGAATATCTATCCTAGTTTGTTTTACTTTATCTGTTCCTTCATAAGTTATTACAGTTTATCCCACATTTCTTTTACAGATTTACAAGTAGATACTCTACTAAATTCCATTTTAGATAAGGCACAACATAAGTAGTTCTTAGCCTTAAAGTTTAAAGATAGTTTATTCTTATTAGCTGTTGTAATAGCAGTAGTACCTGTAGCAAGAGTAATAACATAATCACCTACCGCTATTACCTGCCAGACAGATCAAAGTATGTGCCTCGAATGAAGCATTCCATCCTCATCTTCCAATATTGATAATCCTCTCCATCGAAGAATGGAGGTCTGGTGACTGATTGTCCTTCACCAAATCCTTGAGCTACCATGGATCTTTGCTCTGAGATCGTTGGATATTTTTTGAATGTTCAGAGACCTACTTTGATACCACTTGTTGGCCCTTTTGGTACGGCAGCAAGCTAACCTAGAGGGGGGGGGGGGGGTGTGAATAGGTTTTCTGAAATCTGAAACAGAAACTTAAACACAGAAAAATATCACTTGAAAGTTTGGTTAGTTTAGTGTGATGAAGAGTAGCAGTGCGGAAGCAAATAAACAATCACACAAAGAGACACAAGGAATTTATCCTGGTTCAGCGCTTCCACATGGAAGTCCTATGTCCAGTCCCCAAGCAAACTCTTGGGATTTTACTAACTAAGGGTACAGTCCCTCTCAAGGACAATACAACACCCAGCACCCCAGCTGGTCTTCTTCTCTTCCCGGGCAAGAAGGCAGCCCACTTCTTTTACAGGTCAAAAAGTCAACTCCTAGTACAAACCCCAGTGCGGTTTTGCTAGACACAAACCCCTAGCTAGGTTCTACAGTATAAAGTCCTACAACTGGACAAAAATCTTTTTAGAAAAGAGAACACGGCTGAGAGTTGGGACAAATGAAAACCCACTAAAAGAACTCTCAGCGAAAAGACTCTCCCCCAGTTTACAAGATGCACACAAAGAGAGTGAAGAGAGCATAAGGAGCTTGAATGCTTAGTGCTTCAGTTGCTTGAACACTTCTTCTTGGGCTCAGGCTCTTCTCTCTTTCCTTTGAGTGTATGTGAAGTTGAGGTTCTTTTAGGATGTACACTCTTAAAAAAATCTTCAGGAAAGCTCTCCTATCTTGTTCTTTAGCCTTGTTTCATCTTTTATATGAACAGCTTTGAACAAATCCGTTGGAGTTATAGCCGTTGCTCGTCTTCTCTTCTTTTGATATTTTGTGGTCTACGAGGTCTGCAAGCATAGAAGAGAGTGTTTAGATAAAACAATGTTCTCTCAAAAAGCTCGCATACCTCTATGCTTCCTGTTTTCTCCCAGAAGTAGTAAGTGACCACCTTTCTGTCTGACAGGAGAGAAGAGATCTAGAGAGGTAAAAGAAAATCTTCGTTTAAATAAAATCAATGTTTACATGAAGTCGATGTTTGGACAAAATCGATGTTTAAGTAAAAGAATATAAAGATAGGCAAATCGATGTTTTCACTTATCGAGTTGATGTGGCAACAAATTGTTATGAAACTTATCAAATGTTATGGCATTCAAATCATTATGAAACTTATCAAATCAATGTTTTAGTCAAATCGATGTTCTCATTTAGGAAATCGATGTAAGAGAGAAATCTATATGAGAGAGAAATTGATGTGGCGATCAAATCGTTATGGCACTTATCGAATTGATGTGAGAATCAAATCGTTGTTTCTCACTTATGAAATTGTTATGAGAACCAAAATGTTATGAGAGCAAATCGTTGTTCTCACTTATGAAATCGTTATGAAAACCAAATTGTTGTGAGAGTAAATCGTTGTTTTCACTTATCAATCGTTGTTAGTGAAATCGATGTGGCACTTTGAACAGAAATCATATATATTGAATAAACATCGATTTTGCATTTTAGTGCACACACACAACGATAATTTCATAAATTTATATTTATTAGGAAAACATGATATTAATATATTTAATTAATCTTGAATTTTGTTATCACTAAAATATAAGAGAGGTTCAACAATCCCTTCCCGCGAAAAATTCTTGAGGGCTTTTGCTCCAATCCTCTTCTCGGTCTTCCAGAACCCTCCCCTATTCAATTCCATGGCCGTTTCTAAAGTTTCCGGCACCGTCGGGGGCTATGGCGCTGCGTTCCTCATAGCAGAGCAGCAAGAAAGATTTGCAACTGTGAAGACGACGCTTTGCGGCAACAAGGCAGTGGACGTGGCTGATTTGGAAAGTGTGGGATGCACAGTGTAGTGGCAGCTATCTAGAGAATGAAATGGTCAAAGATGGTAACTATTTCTGAAGTAAGTTATCCAGATCTTGTGAAAGCCTTCTATGTGTGCTTGAAATCTGAAGAAGATGGATCCTTGACCTCCTCAGTCAAGGGTACCCCTATTCGCATTGCATATGATTTGCTGGCAAGTTTGTTTGGAGTGTCTACTGCCGGTCACAGTGGGGTACACACAGTAGACATTCGCACCAAGGGTTTGGGGATTATTGGTCCTGAGTACAAGCTGAAGGACGGTAAAATCGACATCAACCAGGTAAATGCTTTCAATCGAATTCTTCATTTCATAGTTTGCTAGATTCTAGTTCCCAGAAGTGCTACCTTCTCCTCATGTCTGAAAGCAGACTCGGATATGATGTTCTGAGCGATTCAGAACCAAGAAATCAACTTGGCCGTAGTCATTATTGAGAGGATGAAACTTACATTGGCTGTAATATGGGACAAGAAGAACAAGCTCAAGGTGTCCCTTCCTTATGCTCATCTCCTGACAAAGATTTTCCAGCACTATAACATAATCTAAATGGTGAAGTATTCAAAAAGATGGGGCAGTTCATCAGAGGCATGAATTTAAAGAAAAGTGGGTTCTCCTTGGTTGCTGGAGTTTGCACCAAAACTTTAGTAGCAGAGGGCAAGGCCATTGTTGCAGAAGCCCAAGAAGTCCAAGAAGAGTCAGCTCAGGCAGAAGTAGCAGCAGCGGATCCAGCTGTTTAGGTTCAGCAAGAAGAAGCTAGGGCAGAAATACCAGTCATCCAAAGAGAGCAAGTAGGAGCAGCAAAGATCAGTGTTGAAGATCAAGTGGTCAGTGAAAGCAGAATTGAGGATATTCCTCCAGAGCATATTGATCCCGTTGGGCATTCATCAGAGGTTGTCACTCCCTCCTCTCGTGTAGCCTCTGTGCTTAGAAATGTGCTGGATTCTATCACCAGCACTCAAGCAGAGCAAGTGGTATTGGCTACAGATGTCCAGATGGAGGATGCTCCTGCTCAGGGGGAGCAAGAAAAAGCTTGTGAAGAAGTAGTTCCCAAGGTCGTGGCACTAGGCCACCATGAAGACATTCGAATGGATGATGCTCCTGTTGAGGGGGTGCATTTTGTTGAGAAGGATGCCGAAATTCAGGGGAGCCAATGGCTAACCCTCATGTTGATGAGTTCAGAGAAGGTGTTTTGACAAGCCCTTCAGATTTGGATGAAGAACTCAATGTTGATAATGTGGTGCCCATTGCTAGGCAAGTGAAAAAGGAAAAGAAGTAGCTCTTGAGATCCCTCTCCTCACCAGGAAGCCACATCAGAGGCTAAGGAAAAAAAATTGAAGATCAATATGAAGCCTTTAATAGTCAGAATGGATGAACAAGGTAAAATCCTTTGCTCTGTGCATTCAGACATTGCTTCTATTTTCATTAGCCAGAGCTCAGTAGCTAAGCAAGTTGGAGCATTGACTTCTGAGCTCCAAAGTCTAAAGGGTGAGTTGGGAAGCATTAAGCAAGTAATGCATGATTTATCTGTTTTTGTGAGGGCGCATCTACCCATTCAAGCCCCTCCTGCTCCCACTCCAGCCAGCAGTTCTGAGCCTAGTCAGCCAGAAGATGTTCGGCCAACAGGGCCAGCTATTGATGAAGAATCTGGGCCATCAGGGCCAACGATTGTAGAAGAGGCAGTCCGGCCATCAGGGCCTATTGCAGCTGAGCAGTCACGGCCACCAAGCCAATCTTGGATGAGTCTGGGCCTTCAGGGCTAGTGGAGTCTGAGGCTGTACCAGCTAGAGCAGATGAAGGCCAAGCTGTAGCCCCTGAGCCCCCTAGCTCTTCTCCTCTTCCAACTCCAGCACCTCCTTCTCCACCATCATCCTCCACTGCACCTCCAGCACCTGCTACCTTCAAACAACCATTTCCTAAAAACATCTCTTCACCCACTCCATTTCCTATCACCTCTTCTTCTCCTGCCTCCACCACATTCATCCTCCTCCTCCTTCTGAGGCATCTCCAGCCTCCTCCTCATCAGCTGGAGCTTCCTCCTCCGGTCCTTCATCTGCAGGACCCTCCATACCTCCTCCACCACTTGAGTATTCCTTCCTCCATCTTTCTACTCCTCCTCCTTTGTAACCATCATTCTTGAGAGTGCTCAACTTGAACATCTTGAGATCTAGGACATCAAAGATGAATTCGAAGAAGCAATTCTTCGATTACTCCTGCAGGTCAGCACTCACATCCATAGGGCTGGCTCTTCTAGCCATGTTCCTAAAAAAGGAAACTTTCTTCAAACCCCCATGTTTCCTATGAACGTTGTTTTCCTCCTCTTTGGTTCTCCTCACTGTTATAACTAAAAACAGCCTCTCTATCGTGAATATCTTCAGAAAACCACCTTTGCCACCATTTTTGGACTTCCAACTCTCAACCTCACTAACCATCTTAATATCATTCTTCCTTTCACCTCTCTCTCTAAGGCTGAAAAATCAAAAATCTTTTCCATGGCTGAAGCCAAATCTGAAGAGCAGTGGGCTCGGGGTCAAAAGTCCCTTTACAGTCAATTTCTTCACGCTCAGCAAACCAGATATCCACCCAGAGACCATCCTTTGACTCTCTCTGAGTGGTTCTAGATCATGCACAAGACCACCTAGGGGCCTTTTGTTCAGAAAGAGATCAGGTTCATCTGGCACTTCCAGATGTATAATGATTACTGTTATATCCATAATCTACCTGAAGTTCAGCTTGGCCAATTTCGGCAAGCTATTCATGCTCTTGGTTCAACTGATGCTCATACCAACTCGATACGGATAGATTTTGCAACTTGGAGATCCCATATGTGGTGTTCCTGCCTCCTCTCCATTCTCTCATCATGGAATCTACAGTTGGCTCCTTGATTTTTGAAAGATCTGCTCAGGTTATGGCCAGAATTTTAGTTCAGCAAGGTCGCTCCCTTTCTTTCCACAAATTTGCCTACCGAGAATATCACCGGGGCTTCATCAATGCTAATGTTCTTGCCCCTCTCCTATCTGAATGTGAGTGCTTGTCTCCCTCAGAATGGGAAAAGGTTTATCCCCTTACTGTTGAGCAGCTCCAGGCCATCAATGCATCTCAGACAAAATCGAATCAACCGTTGTTGTCTGCTGCCGAATTCCTAGATTCCAATTCCATTCACCTTGTTCGGAATTCGTATGATATTTAGACTGAAAGGTACAAGGTCTTTGTGGCTATGAAGAAGGACCTAAAGCAGCATAAAATCCACTACCCCATCAACATTGGTCAGTTCCTCCAGCACACTAGTTTTGGCAAAACCAATTTTTACAAATTTTCTCTTGATCAAGACCGCTATGACCGTTTCTTAGACGAGCAGTGGGCGCTTCATATCAAGCTGATGGTTCCTGACATGGGACCTTCTTACTCCATAGCTAGTGGGGTCTTTCGGCAACATTTTGAAGAACAGGAACTTAAGGCTTGGCAAATCATTTCTCGCCATGCCTCTCTTCTGTCTCCTGCCTTCTATCTTCCGGTACCCCCTAAGAATGAATAAATTGGTTTCTTTTCTCTCATTTATCTTTCTTCTCTTCTTTGTCACTCTTGTATCTTTTTGCTTAATGACAAAAAGGGGGAGAAAAATAACTATTCTGAATACATCTCTCAAATTCTCAAATTTATTCCGCAAAATTATTTAAGATTTATTTCAGAACACTTTATGCTTATATCATGTTTTGTCATCACCAAAAAGGGGGAGATTGATAATTAGTTCAATCCCATATAATTTCATGAATTATATATCTATTTTGGTGATTAATAAAACTTCAATAAAGTGTCATCTAACAAGTTTTCATGAAGCTTAGGCACAGGAGGTAAATCAGGCAAAATCAAAAAATTATGTAAGTATTTCTTACACTGTAGCATTTAAAGTACAGAGCAGGAAATTTCTCTAAGTACACATCGACTTCCTATGTGTCATAACGATTTCCACTTCTATCGATTTCATTTTCACAAGGATTTAATAAAGTATCATACTGATTTCAGTTTTATAATGATTTCATAAGTGTTGCATCGATTTTAATCTCACAACGATTCGCCAAGTGAGCATAATGATTTCGATCTCACAATGATTCGCTAAGTGAGGATAACGATTTCGATCTCACAACGATTCGCTAAGTGAACATAACAATTTCGATCTCACAACGATTCGCTAAGTGAGCATAACGATTTCGATCTCACAACGATTCGCTAAGTGAGCTTAACGATTTCGATCTCACAACGATTCGCTAAGTGAGCATAATGATTTTGATCTCACAACGATTCCCTAAGTGAGCATAACGATTTTGATCTCACAACGATTCCCTAAGTGAGCATAATGATTTGCTATCACAACGATTCGATAAGAGAGAAATCAATTTACTTTCACATCGATTTGGTAAGTAACATAACGACTTGGTCGCCGTAACGATTTGATAAGTTTCACATCGACTTGGTCACCACAACGATTCAATAAGTTACATAACGACTTGGTCGCCATAACGATTCAATAAGTTACACAACGACTTGGTCAGTGTAACGATTCGATAAACCAAACAACGATTTGATCGTTGCATCGATTCGATAAGTAAAACAATGATTCGATACCTGCAACGATTTGCTTATGTGTGAAACAACGATTTGCTCACAACGATTTGGTTATAATGACTTGCTTATAACGACTTGCTTGTGCTCTCATAACGATTTGTCTCTACAACGCTTTGGTTATGATTGTATAACGACTTGTGTTCACATCGATTTGTTTATGGATGAATAACGATTTACATAAACAACGACTTGCTTACACAACGATTTCATAAGTCGTACTCATAACGATTTCATGGACTACAATGACTTGACATTCAAACATGTCTCAAATATTTTGAAAGTCAAAGTCCTCCCGCATGTTTCTCTAATATCCATGCATTTAATGCGACTGTACATTTCACTGCAATGCATATCTGAATATCTTCCTCTCATGTGTATATAAGAGACACCTTTAGAAAAAGCAAAATGATGTTTCTATTTTAGTGAAAAGTCTTACTACATGAATTCTAACGTTGACTGACAACAAGAGACAGCGTAGCTGTCTATGATTTAGCATTTATTGTGTGCAGGTCTCTGACAGCACAACCCCATACAGCATGGGACAAAGTGGAAGCTGAAGGATATCAAGAAGGATCTTCTCCTTGCGTGCATGGAACGTAAAGGACTGTTGACTGCAACATACCTGTTGAAGAATAAGGAGAACCATGTAGTCTAACGTTCACTTAAGCCTAGAGATAACAGTCATCTAAACAGCTAATTCAGCAAGAGAAGATATATATACAAGACTGAAGACTCCTATAAAGAAAACTTTTGAAGAATTCAAAAATCTCAACGAAAAATTTGGAAGTGATAGAGTCTTAGCAAAAAGAGCTTCTTGCTATCCACTTCAACCTTGTAGCTCTTGCTCTCCAGTGCCTCATCATTGTTAGTTTTGGAGAGCCCTTGTGATCTGAGAGATTTCATTATTGTAGATCTTTCTCTCTCAGTCACTGCCTCAGATCAAGCGTTTTCTATAAGCCTGATCTAGGGGCATTTCGCCAGTTTTCTCACTTTCTTGAGAAGTTCCTCTTTGTATGTGAAGAGAAGACCTGTTCAGAAATAGGTGGTGAGTGTTCCCTTCGTGTTGAAGGAAGACCTGGATTCTAGAGTGTTGTATACCTTTTCAGGTTGTGAAGAGAAGGCCAGCTGCGGCTGGATGTGTAAGTGTCCTTGAGGGGGACTGTACCCTTGGGAAGTGGTATCCTGAGTTGTTGCTCAGGGACTGGACGTAGGACTCCTTTGGAGAGGAGGTTCGAACCAGGATAAAATCTGTGTGTTGTGTGATTGTCTGTTTGTGATTGTTATATTTTCTTTATTACAAGCACTAACAGTCGAACGTAGTGTTTTATGTTGAATGTTTTTGTTGACAAGTTTAGATAATCGAATTTTAAGAATCCCATTCACCTCCCCTCTGGGCTTGCTAGCTGGGCAGCAATAGAGTTCACGATAGAGTTGCTTCCAGGCACCTCACCTATCTCTAAGGCTCCCTACCGAATGACACCTGTGGAGTTAGCCGAGCTGAGGAAGCAGTTGCAGGATTTTCTTGATAAGGGGTTCATTCGCCCTAGTGTGTCACCATGGGATGCACCTGTGCTATTCATGAAGAAGAAAGATGGTTCCCTCATGCTGTGCATCGACAACAGGAAGCTCAATCAAGTGACAGTGAAGAACAAGTACCCCTTGCTGCAGATTGATGATTTGTTCGATCAGCTGCAAAATGCATCCATGTTTTCCAAGATAGATCTGTGGTCCGGCTACCATCTGTTGAGGATCAAGGGTGAAGATGTGTCCAAGACGGCGTTCACGACCTGCTATGGACATTATGAGTTTCTTGTGCTTCCATTTGGTCTTACTAACGCCCCTGCAGCGTTCATGGATCTCATGAATAGGGTGTTTAGGCCATATTTGGATAGTTTTGTTGTGGTGTTCATAGACGATGTGTTAGTCTATTCTCCTAATGAGGCTACACACCGTGAGCATCTGAGGATTGTTCTGGAGGTTCTCCGAGAGCACAAGCTGTATGCTAAGTTCAGCAAGTGCGACTTTTAGATGCACGAGGTTCATTTCCTTGGACATGTTATCTCGGGCACTGGAATTGTTGTTGACCCGACAAAGGTTCAGATAGTGTTAGAGTGGGAGACACCAAGCACACCATCCGAGATTAGGAGTTTTCTTGGGTTAGCAGGCTATTATAGTCTATTCATTGAAGGCTTTGCCTCTATCGCAACACCTTTGACTAAGCTAACTAGGAAAGGTGTGAAGTATGTGTGGTCTGATGATTGTGAGAGCAGTTTCCAGTTGCTAAAGATGAGGCTTACATATGCACCCGTGTTGATCTTGCCTAGTGGTGTAGAGGGTTTTGCTATCTATTCGGATGCTTCTCTGATAGGCCTTGGTTGTGTGTTGATGAAGCATGGTAAGGTAGTTGCCTATGCTTCCTGCCAATTAAAGGAGCATGAGCGTAACTATCCGACCCATGATTTGGAGTTAGCAGCTGTGGTTCATGCACTGAAGATCTGGAGACACTATCTTTACGGTGTCAAGTTCGAGGTGTTTACTGACCACAAGAGTCTGAGGTATCTTTTCTCTCAGAAGGAGTTGAACCTGTGGCAGAGAAGGTGGATAGAGTTCCTTAAGGACTACGACTTCGAGCTTCAGTACCATCCAGGGAAGGCGAATGTCGTGGCAGATGCGCTTAGCAAAAAGAGGTCCTTACTTCGGCAGGATTGGAAGATGCTAGAGGATGCGGCATGTGCTATGATCGAGCTAGAGCCACACTTGTGTCATAATTTCGTGGCTCAGTTGTCTATTCGATCCACGGTTCTGGATGAGGTGATCGAGCAATAGAGAGCTGACCCCAGGCTTCAGGAGATGGTGGGCAAGGCAGGCATTGCTCGAGATGAGGACAGTGTTATCAGATTTCAGCACCGAGTGTGTGTCCCTGATGTTGTGGATGTTCGTGAGCGAGTACTTGCATAAGCTTACAGGTCGTGATTCTCCATTCATCCAGGCAACACCAAGATGTACCAGGACTTAAAGTGATCCTTTTGGTGGTCTGGCATGAAGAAGGATGTGGCAGAGTTTGTGTCCAAATGTTTAGTGTGTCAGCAAGTAAAGGCCGAGCGTCAGAGACCATCAGGCCTTATGCTGATGATGGAGATACCTGTATGGAAGTGAGAGGCAATCACCATGGATTTTGTGACGGGTTTGCCCAGATCAACTAAGGGCAATGACTCGATTTGGGTGATTGTAGACCGTTTCTCTAAGACTGCTCATTTCTTGCCCACGAAGAAGAAACAGTCTATGGAGAGTTTGGCTAGGCTGTATGTTGGCAGCATTATGAGACTGCATGCTGTGCCGAAGTCTATTATCTCTGACAGAGACCCGCGGTTTACATCGAGGCTCTGGTAGGGTCTTCAGGAGGCTTTGGGTTCTCAGTTGAAGCTTAGTTCGGCGTTTCACCCTCAGACAGATGGCCAGTCCGAGAGGACGATCTAGACGCTCAAGGACATGTTGAGAGCGTGCGTGCTAGATTGGAGGGGCAATTGGGAATGTCATCTACCTCTTGTAGAGTTCGCCTACAACAACAGTTTTCATGTGAGCATCGACATGGCTCCATTTGAGGCTTTGTACGGGCGGCCCTGTATATCTCCTTTATGTTGGGAGGAGACATGTGATAGGCAGTTGGTTGGTCTGGAGTTGGAGCATGAGACTTTGGATAAGATTCAGATTATCAGGCAGAGATTGGTTGCAGTGCAGGATAGGCATAAGAGCTACACTGACAACAGAAGAAAGGACTTAGAGTTCGAGGTTGGCGAGCATGTATTTCTCAAGATTTCACCTACGCAAGGCGTGGTCAGGTTTGCTAGGCATAGCAAGTTGAGTCCGAGATTCATTGGCTCGTTTGAGATTCTAAGGCGGATGGGCAGTGTGGCGTATGAGCTAGATTTACCCCCAGCGCTAGCTAGTGTGCACCCAGTTTTCCACATGTCTATGCTTAGGAGATACATGAGAGATCCATCACATGTTATCAATCACGAGCCAATGGAGATTCAGCCAGACTTGTCTTATGTAGAGCAACCAGTAGCTATCCTAGATCGGAAGGTTCAACACCTAACGAACAAGGCTATTGCATCTGTGAAGGTGTTATCGAGGAATTTCTCACGGGAGGAGGCTACATGGGAGCTTGAGGATGCCATGAAGAAGCAATATCCTCATTTATTTAGTTAGTATTTATGTTCTAACTTCGAGGATGGTGTTTTCTTTTAGGGGGAGAGGGTGTAAGGCCCTCAATTTTGTGCATATAATATTTATTTATTTTTGTGCATGTATGTTTGTTTGATGTTTTATGTTCTGCCTGAAATCCCTGTTTAACATCAACATCCATTGACGTTAAGAGTAGGTTGATGGCAACCTTTGTGCCATTGACTGTATGGCCAGAGAATTTAGACGTCAATATCGATTGACGTCTATTTCCTGTTGACTACAGCAAAGTGGCCGTTTACTTCTCCGGCTGCGTTTAGGATTCAAGATTGAAAATGGCCCCGTTTTCTCCAGAGTGAGATTTAGAAACGTATCCCCCAATGTCCAGGGCTCCTAATACTAGGTCTACCCCGACTCTTAGCCTATATAACCTAGACATCTCGCATAGGAAAGACCCTTTTGTTCAGAAGGAGAATTCTAGAGTTCGGGTGAGAAAAAGAGCAGACCTTTGAGAGGCTAGATCCGACGTTTGGGAGACTTCACCGGCAATCTTCTTCAACTAGAAGGTGCTTCTGGAGGTGAAGAAGCTTCCCCGATTCCGGGAGATCATCTGTGCAAGCGTGAGGATCGAATTTGGGCTGAAGAGTACAACCTTCTTGGCTTGGCCGAGGAGGGCTTCATCACCAAATTAGATCTTCTAAGGTTTTTATTCAGGCAAGTAACTTAGGGGTTTCATTCCTAGACATGTCCTCTAGAGTTTAGGTATTTTTGCAGATTTTTAATTCGTGTCCTGGACCCCCCAAATTCTATCTTTTTTATGCGTTCGGTCTGCACTTTTCTGCAGACAGGAGGTTGACGGCAACCTTGTTGCCGCCAAGCTCATCAGTTAACGGCAATCGATGGTGCTGTTAACCAATATTGATGGCAGAACCCTTGCCATCAAGTTTATCTGTTTTCTACATAATTATGTGTTTAATCTCTGTACTATGATTTTCGGATTTCTAGATGTTTGTTCATGCTGTAAAAATTATGGATGTTCAGGTATTGTCTTTATGTCAAATCAAGAATTTCTATGAAAATTCTTATCATGAGTATATTTATTATAATATCTGTTATGGAAATATACATGATTTAATAGAGTTTAATTCGGAATAATTAGATTTAATGCATGTTATTGTTTCAGAAAATTTTCATGAACTTAGGGCTACTGTTTACATATTTTGAAACTGTGAGAACTGACTATTTAAAGTCTATCATGTTAAGTGGAATATCTTGCTAAGATTGCATGTATTTGTATTAAATGTTAAAAATAATTATATTGTTACCAAAATTCTGAAAAATTATCCATATGATATATTCCATGTGCAAACTTTGTAGTTAAAATTTGGGACTGTTTTGATATCCATAGATACTGTTTGTATTTATAAGGGTATTAAAGCCATGTTAAGCATGATTGATTAAGAAATTATATTTTCAAGTGTTTAGCAGCATGTTTAGGTATTGTTATTTATGATGTGACACTATTAAATAGTTATGATGGGTTTAGAAAATTGAAGTTAATGTGTTGAGTAATATGCATGTGAATGGACCAAATAGTATATATAAATTGATGATAATCATGTGATTAATTAAGAGAATGTGTTTAAGTGAAATATGTGCCGGAATTGACACTGCTACCATAGAAGGCTGTGGAGCCATACTGTAGAAAAGTCCCTATGGGAAGGCTCATTGTGTATGTGATATCCTGTGGGCATCAGGATGAAATCCGGGAGGTGGACAAGTACCACTAGTTAGGGTGGAGAGGGCTTCTCCCGGTTCTGCGCAGTTATCAAGATTTGTCACTATATTGCCTAGGTGACGAGTATGTGTTATGTGATATGTGTGTCCTTCTTTATGGTGGTTCAGACTATGTGTCACGGCAAATAATGTGAAAAAGTGTGAAAGGTGTGTAAATGTGCAATGTGTTCATGTGATAGTGATGTGTTCATGTGATACCATGTGAAAAGATGTGAAACCATGTGAATGAGTTTTATTCATGTTAAAACAGCAAGTAAAAGATGTGGCTATGTGGTATAAAAGCATGTGAAAAGTGTTAGATATCATGCTAGGTTTGTTAGTAACTATGTGCTAAGTTCCATAATCTATTTGTTTAGAAATATGAAATGATATGAATGGAAATTGATACCATGAATCAAGTTAAATACCATGTGTTGAAAGCATGTTATAGGTTATTCATGTGTACTTGTTTTATTTGACATAAACCATGTGTCAAACTTCTCTTACTATTTAAAAAGGATAGCATATATGTGATATGTGTAAGGATGTGCCAATGGGTTGCTTGCTGGGTCTTTTTGGAAGACTCATGCTTTAACATACAGGTGAGACAAGGGTCCCCGTACTAGAGGAGGACATAGTAAGGAGTGACTCCGAGCAAGAAGAGTAGTTATGCTTGTGGAGATCACTTGTTTAGACTACATTTTCATTTACTAGCATGTGGACATTGATATTATGTTATGGACTTGTATAATTGTGAACATTGGTCATTTTCTTTGCTACTATATAGACTGTGGAATGTGTGAATGATGATGGAATAAGATTTTCTTTTATTTCCACTGTACTTTCTTTTGTTATTTATGTACATCTCTACTTATTATGTTGTGTTGGGTACATGTCCCACGGTGATGGCGCCCTTTATATTGATGTGGGTTGGTATAATCGTACCGGTATAAAGAGGGTCATTACACAAGGCGTGGTCCTTACCAATGCTTTCAACCATACATCAAAAAAAATTCACATTCCTTCTCAACCTCAGCATCACTACGGTGTGGATTATGTTGTAGGAACTCCCTATTAAATAGCCTACGAAAATCAAAAATTACACAGTCACACATTGAATGCACATTATTTTACACTTACTTGATATATGGTTCAATCTCCACACAATTTAAAAGGACATATATTTGTGCGGCATCTTGCTCTTGATCTTCCAAAATTCGTGTAGCAACCTAAATTTTTAAGAAAAATAAAAATTTAAATAAAGAATTAAAACCTAGCTAAATGGATATTTAAATGAAAAGAGTATTAAATAAAACCCATTAATGGAAAAGAGTAATGGACTTGCTTAATGGACCCTCTAGAATTTATTGAGTCAAAATGTGAATTTACAAAGGGAGAATAATAAGAAAATACCCTAAATTCGGAGTTTAATTATCTCATAATTGGAAAGGGGTTATTAAAGCAATAAAAGTAGCAATTAGAGTTGGAATTGGATTCCTAAACCTACCCCATATAGTCTAACACGAATTTAGGTACTATCCTAACCCAATTAGAGGTTAGAAAGCAAGAGAGGAAAGGTGGAGTTAGAAAATCTCGAAATTAAGAGGAATTTGAGTAATAGTAGGAATAGGAACTTGTGTTTATATAAATACACCTCTTAAATCCTCATGGCTGACCCTAGTTCGTGCAAAGGGGTTGTTGGACATGGAGAAGAGGCCAAGGAGGAGAGGATCTCGTGGGAAGAAGGAGTTCTTGGAGCTTCTTCCTCGTTCTTGGAGTTTTTAACCTAGAAGACAAATAAAGCCAAAGGTAAGCATTCTCACAAGCTAAAATTCTGAAATCTTGTCTGTAGGTTCTTCCTACCCTCTTGGACGAAACCCCCAAGTTTCATATTTTTCCATCTATCAATCTTTTCTTATGAATTTTCTAAGTAATGTACACTTCATGACCCCGAGCCCTTTCTTTGGTACATATCTTCAAATCCACTCGTCCTCATGTCATGAAACTTTTTGAGTAAGGACTGAGGGTTGATAGGCATCTTTTGCCCCTGAAAGCCCTAAATTTGATTCACTCTAGTTGGCGAATTAATCATCTATTCCAAGTTGCTCACTATTCTTGTTCTTCATGTTGCATGAATTTAAGGCCTATCGAATTCCTTGAAATCTGCAAATTCCTAATTACTGCATGTACTCTAGCCGGTCTAGAGTTATTAAAAATTTGTTTCACGGATTTTCATAAACCATGTGATTTGTTCTAATTTTCCAAACCACCCTGTATCAATTTGATTCATGTTGGCCCGCAAACCCAAGCCTGGTCTGATTCCTGTCAGAGCCAGGCGCAGACCACCAGATCGCGACAGGCCGATATGTCACCTTCTGGGTCTGGTTGCGACAGTCCACTTGTCACATTCAGGATGCGACAAGTAAGCCGTCGCGATCTCTGTGCTCGTCCTGTCGCGATCGTTTTCGGCCCCTGTCGCGTTCTCAGTGCCTGATCCGTAGGTCATGTCGCGACCCATGCATGTGCTTGTCGTGATCTGCCCCGTACCTGTCGCGACCCTTACATGGGTACGTCGCCTTCACAAGAATTTTGATGAAAACCCATAAAAAGTATTTCTGTCACTTTCTAAATAATTCTTACACCTTTTTACAGTTATACCCCCAGTAAAAACTTGTTTTAAAAATGGAGATACATGAATGATTTAAAATACATATTCACGACTTATTTCTATCTATGATTTCTCTTACACATGCACACACATGAACCACCCATATATGACTGAAATCTGGCATAAAATATCTCATATGTATCTGGGAATTTATTGCAATAAAGTATATTAATTGCCCTATTTTAAAGGACTTGTATTCATTTCTTGCGTGGTTTATATACCGATATCGACGCTCCACTATTCTAGAATTCCTCTAGAACGTCGAGCACCTACTTTTATACACACTTTACTTGGCTTGTGGTGAACTCTCTGTCGGATATTCCTTTCGCCGGACTAGTGAACCCTTGCATAAGGCCTCCGTAAGTCTCCTCTAATCATGGATTCCACATGATCGACGAGCCGGTTGTACCCTAACACCCATTACACCTTTAGGGATCGATATGGTCCGAATGGCTATTAGAAGTTCGCTCTTACCTGGAATCACGCCGGACCTCTGGACTTGTGCATAACATGGCCAGTGGGAAGATCGTGAATTCCACCTGACTGCCAATACGACGTGCGCGTGTTGTGCAACTGTTACTATCGCCTGTTTAGTCGACGTGTTACGTGCAATGTCCATTAGCTCTCATCTATACTCTATTCACTCATCTATTCACGTTCACTCTACTATCTCGTCTATTCATCTAGTGCTCTCATCTACTTCTTGGTACTCTATATTGGCCATTGACGGATTGTCTAAAGATAAACAATATAACCAATGCCCGGCAATATATAAAGGGCCCGATCTGGTCCTGGGATGTGCGCCCGAAAGTGCTAGTGCCCATGGGAGTTAAATGATCAGAGTGTTTGGCATTACACTCAAGTGATATCTATCTCGACTATCTATATGACAATCAGAACACAAAACGTGCTATACTCTCTCGATGTCTAGAATGACAAACAAGTGCTATACTCGTCGTGCTATTACCATACTTGTGCTAGTTGTGCTATGGCCATCCTGCTATTCGTGCTATACTCGATGCTTGTGCTATTTTTTGGAAACTATACTCGATCTCGTGCTATTGTGCTATCTTGTTACCTGTTGTGCTATCTCTTGCCATATTTTGACTCTCTTGTACCTGCTATCTTTAGATACTCTGCCATTAAATGTGTTAATTATTTAAAGCCTGCTTGAGCCTGAGATTTAAGTCCTACTGGGCGTTATCGCTCACCCTACGTTATTTGATGTTGTGTTCTCAGGTGAGACCGAGGATGACACATACACTCACGAGGAAGGGAATGACCAAGAGTGAAGCCAGGAGTACCCTCGAGTCATTATGTTATTTTATAGTTGTAGTTAGTTATTTCCATTTATTGCAATATAATTGGGCCCTATAGAATTGCTCTGATATTAGTGGTTGTAACTAGACATTTGAAAAGTTATTAATGAGAAAGATTTGCTTTAGTATTATTCAATGTGCAATGGTTTGATGTCTAGTACTCGCTCTATACCTTTTCTTGCAACTGCCTTCGCGCTCCGATATTCCGCGTCGGGGCGTGACAGTTTTGTGGTATCAGAGCCTAGGTTATTCTAAGTATAGGGTGATCTAGGTTGACGAGCCTCGACTAAGAGTCAATAATCCTACCTATGAGAGATGTGGGTAGTACCATGGGTAATCAGCTAAAATAAACTCACACACGCACAAATTAAACTTTTAATCAGCATTATAACTATCCAACTATTTTGTAGGAACTAAACAGCTACAATGACTGCGGAATGTGCCCAGATGAGAGGCATGCAACAGTCCCTCCAGGAACTGACTCGTGCCATACTACAAGCCACCTAGCAAGGCGGTGGTAACCGCGGAGGGAACCAACTAGGTGCAGGCGAGCTGCATCGCAATTTCAGGGGTCTGAACCCGCCTAGGTTCAGTGGGTCTACGATCCAGATGAAGCGGAGCACTGGCTAAAGGAAACGGAAAGGATCTTCGTGTAATGCAATGTGCGGATGGAGACAAACTCCTATTAGCGACATTCCAATTGGAGAAGGATGCCCGCGCATGGTGGGAGTTCGTGGAAGCCACAAGGGAAAACGGCCAATTTACTTGGGCCGAATTTAAGGAAGCTTATAATGCTAAGTACTTCTCTGAACGAGTACAAGAAAAGAAAGCTGCTGAATTCGCTGCTCTTAAACAGCGAAGCCTGACGGTAGCAGAATACGAAGCCCAGTTCTCTAGACTGGCACGCTATGTTGTACATCTGATCAACACTGAGAGAATGAATGCTAAGCACTTTCTAAATGGCCTAAAGCCTCAGTACATTACTCAACTGGCGCCTCTCGACATACAAACTTATGCCGAGATGGTTAAGAAGGCCCAGCTACTAGAAGATGCTACGGACTTCACTGATCGTATCAAGGGGAAGTTTATAAAGAAAGAAATGACATCGGGACCAGCATCTGCCAAGCCGACCAACGGCAAAAAGCGTCCTTTCCAACCAACTGAGGGATCCAGCCAAGATAGGAAACCCAAGGTCTTCACCCCCAACACACCAACAAAGAGCCACTGCAAACACTGTGACAAACCTGGTCACACCGCTAAGGAGTGCTGGAGAAAAGTTGGAGCATGTCTGCGCTGCAGAAGTCACGAGCATCGCATACCCGAGTGCCCGATGCTGAAAGAAAATGAGAAGCACACTACTATGCCTAAGAAACAGGGCAGGCTGCAAGCCCTGCACAATGAAGAAACCATCGAGGAAGCTGGCGTGGTAGAAGGTACCCTGCAAGTCTTTTCTTTGCCAGCATTTGTGTTATTTGATACTAGATCTACTCATTCATTTATATCTCAACACTTTGCTGACACCCTGACTGCAAAACCTACAACCATGGGTTGTGAATTCTCTGTCACAACACCCTTGGGGGAGAAGGAGAAACTAAACCAATACTTTCCATCTGCCGATGTAATGATCGGAGACCATAACCTAAAGGCCGACCTGGTATGTATGTCCATGGAAGGGTATGATGTCATATTGGGAGCCGACTGGTTGTCCACATATGGGGCAAGCGTCGATTGTAAGAAAGGAAGGGTGACGTTTAGTGACTTTCCTAAATTAGCATTCACTGGGATTAGACATAAGAAGCGGATGTCTCTAGTCTCCACCTTAAAAGCCCATAACATGATAAGGAAAGGATGTTTTGCTTTCCTTGCGGTCGTCATAGTCGAAAAGAAGGGTTCAAAAATAGAAGATATCCACATAGTCCAGGACTACCCAGATGTATTCCCTGAAGACTTACCCGGAGTCCCTCCTAAACGTGACGTCAACTTCGCCATTGAGTTGACTCCTGGAGCTGCACCGGTATCGCGTCAACCATACCGGATGTCACCTGCCGAGCTGAAGGAATTGAAGGCACAACTGATGGAGCTGCTAGAGAAGGGGTTCATCAGACCAAGTACCTCCCCTTGGGGAGCACCTGTGCTATTCGTCAAAAAGAAGGATGGGTCAATGAGACTATGCATCGACTATCGTCAACTCAACCAATTGACCATCAAGAACAAGTACCCATTGCCTAGTATCGATGAACTATTCAACCAAATTTCTGGAGTGCAATACTTCGCCAAGATTGATCTTCGATCTGGCTATCACCAAATGAGATCAAGGATGACGATATCTTCAAAATAGCCTTCAGGAGCAGGTATGGACATTACGAATTTGTTGTTATGCCTTTTGGTCTAACCAATGCTCCTGCAGCCTTTATGCAACTCATGAACAGCATATATCGGCCATACCTTGACAAATTTGTGGTCGTCTTCATCGACGATATCCTCATATATTCAAAGACCAAGGAAGATCATGAAGAACACTTGAGGACCGCACTGCAAGTCTTACGAGACAACAAACTACATGCAAAATTAAGCAAGTGCGAGTTCTGGCTCGAGGAAGTGTCTTTCTTGGGCCATGTCATCTCAAAAATGGCATCTCTGTTGATCCCTCCAAAGTCGAAGCTGTACTCAACTGGGAGAGGCCAACCAACGTCACCGAGATAAGAAGCTTCCTAGGACTGGCTGGCTACTATAGGCGGTTCATCAAGGACTTCTCTAAGATCGTCGTACCACTCACGTGTCTGACACGAAAGG
>CM024756.1:7214542-7291731 GCA_014218235.1 Colocasia esculenta
TGAAATTATCGTTGTGTGTTGTGCACTAAAATGCAAAATCGATGTTTATTCAATATATATTGATTTCTGTTCAAAGTGCCACATCGATTTCACTAACAACGATTTGATAAGTGAAAACAACGATTTACTCTCACAACAATTTGGTTTTCATAACGATTTCATAAGTGAGAACAACGATTTGCTCTCATAACATTTTGGTTCTCATAACAATTTCATAAGTGAGAAACAACGATTTGATTCTCACATCAATTCGATAAGTGCCATAACGATTTGATCGCCACATCAATTTCTCTCTCATATAGATTTCTCTCTTACATCGATTTCCTAAATGAGAACATCGATTTGACTAAAACATTGATTTGATAAGTTTCATAATGATTTGAATGCCATAACATTTGATAAGTTTCATAACAATTTGTTGCCACATCAACTCGATAAGTGAAAACATCGATTTGCCTATCTTTATATTCTTTTACTTAAACATCGATTTTGTCCAAACATCGACTTCATGTAAACATTGATTTTATTTAAACGAAGATTTTCTTTTACCTCTCTAGATCTCTTCTCTCCTGTCAGACAGAAAGGTGGTCACTTACTACTTCTGGGAGAAAACAGGAAGCATAGAGGTATGCGAGCTTTTTGAGAGAACATTGTTTTATCTAAACACTCTCTTCTATGCTTGCAGACCTCGTAGACCACAAAATATCAAAAGAAGAGAAGACGAGCAACGGCTATAACTCCAACGGATTTGTTCAAAGCTGTTCATATAAAAGATGAAACAAGGCTAAAGAACAAGATAGGAGAGCTTTCCTGAAGATTTTTTTAAGAGTGTACATCCTAAAAGAACCTCAACTTCACATACACTCAAAGGAAAGAGAGAAGAGCCTGAGCCCAAGAAGAAGTGTTCAAGCAACTGAAGCACTAAGCATTCAAGCTCCTTATGCTCTCTTCACTCTCTTTGTGTGCATCTTGTAAACTGGGGGAGAGTCTTTTCGCTGAGAGTTCTTTTAGTGGGTTTTCATTTGTCCCAACTCTCAGCCGTGTTCTCTTTTCTAAAAAGATTTTTGTCCAGTTGTAGGACTTTATACTGTAGAACCTAGCTAGGGGTTTGTGTCTAGCAAAACCGCACTGGGGTTTGTACTAGGAGTTGACTTTTTGACCTGTAAAAGAAGTGGGCTGCCTTCTTGCCCGGGAAGAGAAGAAGACCAGCTGGGGTGCTGGGTGTTGTATTGTCCTTGAGAGGGACTGTACCCTTAGTTAGTAAAATCCCAAGAGTTTGCTTGGGGACTGGACATAGGACTTCCATGTGGAAGCGCTGAACCAGGATAAATTCCTTGTGTCTCTTTGTGTGATTGTTTATTTGCTTCCGCACTGCTACTCTTCATCACACTAAACTAACCAAACTTTCAAGTGATATTTTTCTATGTTTAAGTTTCTGTTTCAGATTTCAGAAAACCTATTCACACCCCCCCCCCCCCCTCTAGGTTAGCTTGCTGCCGTACCAAAAGGGCCAACAAGTGGTATCAAAGTAGGTCTCTGAACATTCAAAAAATATCCAACGATCTCAGAGCAAAGATCCATGGTAGCTCAAGGATTTGGTGAAGGACAATCAGTCACCAGACCTCCATTCTTCGATGGAGAGGATTATCAATATTGGAAGATGAGGATGGAATGCTTCATTCGAGGCACATACTTTGATCTGTCTGGCAGGTAATAGCGGTAGGTGATTATGTTATTACTCTTGCTACAGGTACTACTGCTATTACAACAGCTAATAAGAATAAACTATCTTTAAACTTTAAGGCTAAGAACTACTTATGTTGTGCCTTATCTAAAATGGAATTTAGTAGAGTATCTACTTGTAAATCTGTAAAAGAAATGTGGGATAAACTGTAATAACTTATGAAGGAACAGATAAAGTAAAACAAACTAGGATAGATATTCTTGTCTCACAATATGAGCAATTTAAAATGCTTCCATACGAAAATATTACTCCTATGTATAATAGATTTCAAGCATAGTAGTAGGCTTAAATTCTCTTGGTAAAACTCTGTCTAATGAATGAGAAACCGTAAGAAAATATTAGGTTTTTAACTCTTTCATGGACACCTAAAGTAACTGCTATTGAAGAAGCCCATGACTTAACCAAATTTTCTATTGATAACTTAATAGGTTCTCTCATGGCACATGAAATTAATATGGAGTGACTATCTGAAAGCTCATCAAAGAAAAAATGTACTAATGCTCTTAAAGTTGCAGCTGCTCCTTCCTTCTTCTTCTTCTAGTTCCAAAATTCAGATTCTAAAGACAGTGACGTAGATGATGTACTGTCCAAGCTTCAGAAAATTCTCAAGAAGAAGAAAAATGGATCAAGAAGGATCCAAAGGAAAGAGAAAAAGGAAAAAAAAACTAGTCTGCTATGAATGCAGAAAACCTGGACATCTGAGACCAGATTGTCCAAGACTCAAGAAGATTGGTCAAACCGAAAAGTTCAAGAAGCAGTACAAGAACTTCAAAAGAAAAGCCATGGCGGCTGCTTGGGAAAATGAAGAGGCCACAACTTTAGAATCATCAAGCTCTGAATCGAAAAAAGAGCAGGTAAATCCAGCCCTCATGGTAGGACTAGATGAGGTACACTCTAACTCATCTTTTGATTCTTGCAGAGATTCAGAATCTGAAGATTTAGAATAAGGTTTTAATGAACTTTATGATAAACACAAGGTTGTTGTAAAAGAATTAAGAAACATCAAGAGCAACCTTACCTGTTTGGAAAACACTAATTCTGATCTTAAATCAGAAATAGAACAATTGGAAAAACAATTAAAGGAAAGTAAAAATAATAATTCTTTTTTGAATGAAAATTTAAGGAGTCAGAATAATGAAAAATTAGAGTTAGAAGAAAAATTAAAAACTCTAACTGAAGAAAATCTTTATTTAAAAGAATCAGTTAGGAAGTTAACTAAGGGAAAAACATCTCTAGCTTTGTGTTTAAAAGGATCAAAAGCAGAAAACAATAAACAAGGTCTTGGATACAAACCTCCTGAAAAAGGAAAACAAGTCATAATTCTTGAAAAATATCCATTACCAAAATTTGTAAAAAAAACCAGTTTCCTCATAAAAAGGTACCTAAAATAAACAAGCTTTATCAAAAGAAAAAGGTTTCTAAAAATAGTGTCCTAAACAGGCATCACAAAGACAATCAGAATTGCAGAACAAACTATATTCATTGTTGTTCTCATTGCAATAAACTAGGACACACTGTAAACGCCTGCACAACAAGGCACTTAGTTTGGATTCCTAAAGGATATTTTTATGCATCTAATCATCAAGGACTCAAAAAGATTTGGGTACCTACTGTTGAGTAGTTTATTTGCAGGATAGCCTTGGAGCATTAGGAGCAAAGGGTACTCAAGGCACTGATGACTGTCAGCTCTTCATCAAACTCATATCTGAAGAGGGAGTAGTCATTAATTTAGTTTTAAATTTTAATATTATTAACAATTATTTGCAAGTCTCATTCAGGTGGAGTCTCTTATTCAGGGGGGGCACAGACTAAGGGGGAGTTATTCATTAATGTTAATCATTGTCGAACCCCTCAATGGTAAGAAATTTTCTCAAAAGGGGAGAGAATGCATGGTAAGATCCTTCCTTTTTGGTTAGTGACAAAAAGGGGGAGAGTATGCATGGTGTGCATTATCTGAGTTTTCTTTATTTTCTATGCTTTTGTCAGAAAATTCTCATAAATTTTATCATCACCAAAAAGGGGGAGATTGTTGAACCACTCTTATATTTTACCCTTATATTTTAGTGATAAAAAATTTATGATTAATTAAATTATTAAATATATTTAATATCATATTTTCCTAATAAATATAAATTTATGAAATTATCGCTGTGTGTTGTGCACTAAAATGCTAAATCGATGTTTATTCAATATACATCGATTTCTGTTCAAAGTGCCACATCGATTTCACTAACAACGATTTGATCAGTGAGAACAATGATTTGGTTTTCATAACGATTTCATAAGTGAGAAGAATGATTTGCTCTCATAACATTTTGGCTCTCATAACAATTTCATAAGTGAGAAAATACGATTTGATTCTCACATCGATTCGATAAGTGTCATAACGATTTGATCGCCACATCGATTTCTCTCTCACATCGATTTCTCTCTTACATCGATTTCCTAAATGAGAACATCGATTTGACCAAAACATTGATTTGATAAGTTTCATAACGATTTGAACGCCATAACAATTTGGTTGCCACATCGACTCGATAAGTGAAAACATCGATTTGCCCATTGACTTACCTATCTTTATAATAACAATTTGCTTTTACTTAAACATCGATTTTGTCCAAATATGGACTTCATGTAAACATCGATTTTATTTATACTAAGATCTTTCAAATATGTTTGGCGCCTAATGAAAAGTCAAAAATGTCTCCGACATAAGATTTTCTTTTATCTCTCTAGATCTCTTCTCTCCTATCAGACAGAAAGGTGGTCACTTACTACTTCTGGGAGAAAACAGGAAGCATAGAGGTATGTGAGCTTTTTAACAGAAACACTGTTTTATCTAAACACTCTCTTCTATGCTTGCAGACCTCGTAGACCACAAAATATCAAAGAAAGAGAAGATGAGCAACGGCTAGAACTCCAACGGATCTCCTCAACGGATTTGTTCAAAGTTGTTCATATAAAAGATGAAGCAAGGCTAAAGAACAAGATAAGAGAGCTTTCCTAAGATTTTTTTAAGAGTGTACATCCTGGAAGAACCTCAACTACATATACACTCAACGGAAAAGAGAGAAAGAGCCCGAGCCCAAGAAGAAGTGTTCAAGCAACTGAAGCACTAAGCATTCAAGCTCCTTCTCCTCTCTTCACTCTCTCTGTGTGCATCTTGTAATCTAGGAGAGAGAGTCTTTTCGCTGAGAGTTCTTTTAGTGGGTTTTCATCTGTCCAAACTCTCAGCCGTGTTCTTTCTTTTCTAAGAAAGATTTTTGTCCAGCTGTAGGACTGTATACAGTGTAGAACCTTGCTAGGGGTTTGTGTCTAGGAAAACGGCACTGGGGTTTGTACCAGGAGGTTGGCTTCTAGACCGTAAAAGAAATGGGCTTCCTTCTTGCCCGGGAAAGGGAAGAAGACCAACTGGGGTGCTGGGTGTTGTATTGTCCTTGAGGGGGACTATACCCTTAGTTAGTAAAATCCCAAGAGTTTGCTTGGGGACTGGACGTAGGACTTCCATGTGCGAAGGGCCGAACATGGATAAATTCCTTGTGTCTCTTTGTGTGATTGTTTATTTGCTTCCGCACTGCTACTCTTCATCACACTAAACTGACCAAAATTTCAAGTGATATTTTGTTGTGTTTAAGTTTCTGTTTCAGATTTCAGAAAACTTATTCACCCCCCCCCCCCCCCTTTAGGTTAGCTTGTTTCCGTACCAAAAGGGCCAACAAGTGGTATCAAAGCGGGTCTCTGAACAATCAAAGAAGATCCAACGATCTTAGAGCAAAGGTCCATGGAAGCTCAAGGATTTACTGGAGGACAACCAGTCACCAGACCTTAATTTTTCGATGGAGAGCATTACCAATATTGGAACATGAGGATGGAATGCTTCATTCGAGGCACAGACTTTGATCTATGGCAGGTAATAGAGGTAGGTGATTATGTTATTACTCCTGCTGCAGGTACTACTGCTATTACAACAACTGATAAGAATAAACTATCTTTAAACTTTAAGGCTAAGAACTACTTATGTTGTGCCTTATCTAAAAAGGAATTCAATAGAGTATCTGCTCGTAAATCTGCAAAAGAAATGTGGGATAAACTGCAAATAACTTATGAAGGAACAGATAAAGTAAAACAAACTAGGATAGATATTCTTGTCTCACAATATGAGCAATTTAAAATGCTTCCATATGAAAATATTACTACTATGTATAATAGATTTTCAAGCATAGTAGTAGGCTTCAATTTTCTTGGTAAAACTCTGTCTAATGAGAAAACCGTTAGAAAGATACTTAGGTCTTTAACTCTTTCAATGACACCTAAAGTAACTACTATTGAAGAAGCCCATGACTTAACCAAACTTTCTATTGATAACTTAAGAGGTTCTCTCATGGCACATGAAATTAATATGCAGCGACTATCTGAAAGCTCATCAAAGAAAAAATGTACTAATGCTCTTAAAGTTGTTGCTACTCCTTCCACTTCTTCTTCTTCTTCTAGTTCCAAAAATGTAGATTCTGAAGACAGTGACATAGATGATGTACTGTCCAAGCTTTAGAAAATTCTCAAGAAGAAAAAAATGGATCAAGAAGGATCCAAAGGAAAGAGAAAAAGGAAAAAGAACTAGTCTGCTATCAATGTAGAAAACCTGGACATCTGAGATCAGATTGTCCAAGACTCAAGAAGATTGGTCAAACCGAAAAGTTCAAGAAGCAGCACAAGAAGTTCAAAGAAAAGCCATGGCGGTTGCTTGGGAAAATGAAGAGGCCACAACTTCAGAATCATCGAGCTCTGAATCGAAAAAAGTGCAGGTAAACTAGCCCTCATGGTAGGACTAGATGAGGTACACCTCTAACTCATCTTTTGATTCTTGCACAGATTCAGAATCTGAAGATTTAGAACAAGTTTTTTTAACGAACTTTATGATAAACACAAGGTTGTTGAAAAAGAATTGAAAAATATCAAGAACAACCTTACCTGTTTGGAAAACACTAATTCTGATCTTAAATCAGAAATAGAACAATTGAAAACAATTGAAGGAAAGTAAAAATAACATTCTTTTTTGAATGAAATTTAAGGAGCAAGAATAATGAAAAATTAGAGTTAGAAGAAAAATTAAAAACTCTAACTGAAGAAAATCTTTATTTAAAAGAATCAGTTAGGAAGTTAACTAAAGTAAAAACATCTCTAGCTCTATTTTAAAAGGATCAAAATCAGGAAACAATAAAAAAGTCTTGGATATAATCCTCCTGAAAAGGAAAACAAGTCATAATTCCTGAAAATATCCATTACCAAAATTTGTAAAAGAAACCAAGTTGCCTAAAAAAAAGGCACCTAAAATAAACAAGCTTTATGAAAAGATAAAGGTTTCTAAAAATAGCGTCCTAAACAGGCATCACAAAGACAATCAGAACTACAGAACAAACTATGTTCATTGTGTTCTCATTGCAATAAACTAGGACACACTATAAACACCTGCACAACAAGCACTTAGTTTGGATTCCTAAAGGATATTTTTATGCATCTAATCATCAAGGACCCAAAAAGATTTGGGTACCTACTGCTGAGTAGTTGTTTGCAGGATAGTCTTGGAGCATCAAGAGCATAGGGTGCTCAGGCATTGATGACTGCCAGCTCTTCATCCAACTCATATCTGAAGAGGGAGTAGTCATTAATTTGTTTTAAATTTTAATATTACTAACATTATTTACAAGTCTCATTCAGGTGGAGTCTCTCATTCAGGGGGAGCACAGACTAAGGGGGAGTTATTCATTATGTTAATCATTGTTGAACCCCTCAATGGTAAGAAATTTTCTCAAAAGGGGAGAGAATGCATGGTAAGATCCTTCCTTTTTGGTTAGTGACAAAAAGGGGGAGTGTAGCATGGTATGCATTATCTGTGAATTTTCTATATTTTCTATGCTTTTGTTAGAAAATTCACATAAATTTTGTCATCACCAAAATGGGGAGATTATTGAACCTCTCTTATATTTACCCTTATATTTTGGTGATAAAAAATTTATGATTAATATTATTAAATATATTTAATATCATGTTTTTCTAATATATATAAATTTATGGAATTATCGCTGTGTGTTGTGCACTAAAATGCTAAATCGATGTTTATTCAATATACATCAATTCTGTTCAAAGTGCCACATCGATTTCACTAACAACGATTTGATCAGTGAGAACAACGATTTGCTCTCAGAACGATTTGGTTTTCATAACGATTTCATAGTGAGAAGAACGATTTTCTCTCATAATGTTTTGGTTCTCATAACGATTTCATAAGTGAGAAACAACGATTTGATTCTCACATTGATTCGATAAGTGTCATAACTATTTGATCGCCACATCGATTTCTCTCTCACATAGATTTCTCTCTTACATCGATTTCCTAAATGAGAACATCGATTTGACCAAAACATCGATTTGATAAGTTTCATAACGATTTGAACACCATAACAATTTGATAAGTTTCATAACAATTTGGTTGCCACATCGACTCGATAAGTGAAAACATCGATTTGCCCATCGATTTACCTAACTTTATAATAATAATTTGCTTTTACTTACATCGATTTTGTCCAAACATCGACTTCATGTAAATATCGATTTTCTTTAAACTCAGATCTTTCAAATATGTTTGGCACCTAATGAAAAGTCAAAAATGTCTCTGACAGAAGTTTTTCTTTTCTCTCTAGATCTCTTCTCTCCTATCAGACAGAAAGGTGGTCACTTACTACTTCTGGGAGAAAATAGGAAGCATAGAGGTATGTGAGCTTTTTGACAGAAACACTGTTTTATCTAAACACTCTCTTCTATGCTTGCAGACCTTGTAGACCACAAAATATATCAGAAGAAAGAGAAGAACAATGGCTAGAACTCCAACGGATCTCCTCAACAGATTTGTTCAAAGTTGTTCATATAAAAGATGAAGCAAGGTTGAAGAACAAGATAAGAGAGCTTTCCTGAAGATTTTTTTTAGAGTGTACATCCTGGAAGAACCTCACTCCACATACACTCAAAGGAAAAGAGAGAAAGAGCCTGACCCAGAAGAAGTGTTCAAGCAACTGAAGCACTAAGCATTCATACTCCTTCTCCTCTCTTCACTCTCTCTGTGTGCATCTTGTAATCTGGGGGAGAGATTCCTTTCACTGAGAGTTCTTTTAGTGGGTTTTCATCTGTCACAACTCTCAGCCTTGTTCTTTCTTTCTAAGAAGATTTTTGTCTAGCTGTAGGACTGCATACAATGTAGAACCTAGCTAGGGGTTTGTGTCTAGCAAAACGGCACTGGGGTTTGTACCAGGAGTTTGCTTCTTGACCTGTAAAAGAAATGGGCTGCCTTCTTGCCCGGAAAGGGAAGAAGACCAGCTGGGGTGCTGGGTGTTGTATTGTCCTTGAGGGGACTATACCCTTAGTTAGTAAAATCCCAAGAGTTTGCTTGGGGACTGGACGTAGGACTTCCATGTGCGAAAGGCCGAACTTGGATAAATTCCTTGTGTCTCTTTGTGTGATTGTTTATTTGCTTCCGCACTGCTACTCTTCATCACACTAAACTAACCAAACTTTCAAGTGATATTTTTCTATGTTTAAGTTTCTATTTCAGATTTCAGAAAATTTATTCACCCCCCCTCTAGGTTAGCTTGTTGTTGTACCAAAAGAGCCAACAAGTGGTATCAAAGCGGGTCTCTAACATTCAAATAAGATCCAACGATCTTAGAGCAAAGATCCATGGCAGCTCAAGGATTTACTGAAGGACAATCAGTCACCAGACCCCCATTCTTCGTGGAGAGGATTACCAATATTGGAACATGAGGATGGAATGCTTCATTCGAGGCACATACTTTGATCCGTGGTAGGTAACAGAGGTAGGTGATTATGTTATTACTCCTGCTGCAGGTACTACTGCTATTACAACAGCTGATAAGAATAAACTATCTTCAACTTTAAGGCTAAGAACTACTTATGTTGTGCCTTATCTAAAAAGGATTCAGTAGAGTATCTGCTTGTAAATCTGTAAAAGAAATGTGGGATAAACAACAACAACCTATGAAGGACAGATAAAGTAAAACAAACTAGGATATATTCTTGTCTCACAATATGAGCAATTTAAAATGCTTCCATACAAAAATATTACTACTATATAATAGATTTTCAAGCATAGTAGTAGGCTAAATTTTCTTAGTAGAACTCTGTCTAATGAGGAAACCGTTAGAAAGATACTTATGTCTTTAACTCTTTCATAGACACCTAAAGAACTGCTATTGAAGAAGCCCATGACTTAACCAAACTTTCTATTGATACTTAATAGGTTCTCTCATGGCACATGAAATTAATATAGAGCGACTATCTGAAAGCTCATTAAATAAAAAATGCACTAATGCTCTTAAAGTTGCAACTACTCCTTCCACTTCTTCTTCTTCTAGTTCCAAAAATTCAGATTCTGAAGATAGTGACATAGATGATGTACTGTCCAGCGACAGAAAATTCTCAAGAAGAAGAAAAATGGTTCAAGAAGGATCCAAAGAAAGAGAAAAAGGAAAAGAACCATTCTGCAATGAATGCAGAAAACCTGGGCATCTGAGACCAGATTGTCCAAGACTCAAGAAGACTGGTCAAACCAAAAAGTTCAAGAAGCAACACAAGAAGTTCAAAAGAAAAGCCATGGTGGTTGCTTGGGAAATGAAGAGGCCACAACTTCAGAATCATCAAGCTCTAAATCGGAAAAAGAGCAGGTAAATCTAGCCCTCATGGTAGGACTAGATGAGGTACACTCTAACTCATCTTTTGATTCTTGCACAGATTCAGAATCTGAAGATTTAGAACAAGTTTTTAATGAACTTTATGATAAACACAAGGTTTGTTGTAAAAGAATTAAAAATATCAAGAGCAACCTAACCTGTTTGGAAAACATTAATTCTGATCTCAAGTCAGAAATAGAACATTAGAAAAACAATTGAAGGAAAGTAAAAATAATAATTCTTTTTTGAATGAAAATTTAAGGAGCAAGAATAATGAAAAATTAGAGTTAGAAGAAAATTAAAAACTCTAACTGAAGAAAATCTTTATTTAAAAGAATCAGTTAGGAAGTTAACTAAAGGAAAAACATCTCTAGCTCTATGTTTAAAAGGAACAAAATCAGGAAACAATAAACAAGGTCTTGGATACAAACCTCCTGAAAAAGGAAAACAAGTCATAATTCCTGAAAAATATCCATTACCAAAATTTGTAAAAGAAACCAATTTGCCTCAGAAAAAGGCACCTGAAATAAACAAGCTTTATTAAAAGAAAAAGGTTTCTAAAATAGCGTCCTAAACAGGCATCACAAAGACAATCAGAACTGCAGAACAAACTATATTCATTGTTATTCTCATTGCAATAAATTAGGACACACTGTAAATGCCTGCACAACAAGGCACTTAGTTTGGGTTCCTAAAGGATATTTTTATGCATCTAATCATCAAGGACCCAAAAAGATTTGGGTACCTACTGCTGAGTAGTTTATTTGTAGGATAGCCTTGGAGCATCAAGAGCAAAGGGTGCTCAAGGCACTGATGACTGCCAGCTCTTCATCCAACTCATATCTGAAGAGGGAGTAGTCATTAATTTAGTTTTAAATTTTAATATTACTAACAATTATTTGCAAGTCTCATTCAGGTGGAGTCTCTCATTCAGGGGGAGCACAGACTAAGTGGGAGTTATTCATTAATGTTAATTATTGTTGAACCCCTCAATGGTAAGAAATTTTCTCAAAAGGGGAGAGAATGCATGGTAAGATCCTTCCTTTTTGGTTAGTGACAAAAAAGAGGAGAGTATGCATGGTATGCATTATCTATGAATTTTCTGTATTTTCTATACTTTTGTCATAAAATTCTCATAAATTTTGTCATCACCGAAAATGGGGATATTGTTGAACCTCTCTTATATTTTACCCTTATATTTTGGTGATAAAAAAATTTATGATTAATTAAATATTATTAAATATATTTAATATCATGTTTTCCTAATATATATAAATTTATGGAATTATCGTTGTGTGTTGTGAATTAAAATGCTAAATCGATGTTCATTCAATATACATTGATTTCTATTCAAAGTGCCACATCGATTTCATTAACAACGATTTGATAAGTGAGAACAACGATTTGCTCTCACAACGATTTGATTTTCATAACGATTTCATAAGTCAGAACAATGATTTGCTCTCACAACGTTTTGGTTCTCATAACGATTTCATAAGTGAGAAACAACGATTTGATTCTCACATCGATTCGATAAGTGTCATAACGATTGATCGCCACATCGATTTCTCTCTCACATCGATTTCTCTCTTACATCGATTTCCTAAATGAGAACATCGATTTGACCAAAACATCGATTTATAAGTTTCATAATGATTTTAACGCCATAACAATTTAATAAGTTTCATAACAATTTGGTTGCCACATCGACTCGATAAGTGAATACATCGATTTGCCTATCTTTATAATAACAATTGCTTTTACTTAAACATCAATTTTGTCCAAACATCGACTTCATGTAAACATTGATTTTCTTTATACTTAGATCTTTCAATATGTTTGGTGCCTAATGAAAAGTTAAAATGTCTCTGACAGAGGATTTTCTTTTATCTCTCTAGATCTCTTCTCTCCTGTCAGACAGAAAGGTGGTCACTTACTACTACTCTGGGAGAAAATAGAAGCATAGAGGTATGTGAGCTTTTTGATAGAAACACTGTTTTATCTAAACACTCTCTTCTATGCTTGCAGACCTCGTAGACCACAAAATATCAGAAGAAAGAGAAGATGAGCAACGGCTAGAAATCTCCTCAATGGATTTGTTCAAAGCTGTTCATATAAAAGATGAAGCAAGACTGAAGAACAAGATAAGAGAGCTTTCCTAATGATTTTTTTAAGAGTGTACATCTTGGAAAACCTCAACTCTACATACACTCAAAGGAAAAGAGAGAAAGAGCCCGAGCCCAAGAAGAGTGTTCAAGCAACTGAAGCACTAAGCATTCAAGCTCCTTCTCCTCTCTTCACTCTCTCTGTGCATCTTCTAATATGGGAAGAGAGTCTTTTCGCTGAGAGTTCTTTTAGTGGGTTTTCATCTGTCCCAACTCTCAGCTGTGTTCTTTCTTTTCTAAGAAAGATTTGTCCAGTTGTAGGACTGTATACAGTGTAGAACCTAGCTAGGGATTTGTGTCTAGCAAAACCGCACTGGGGTTTGTACCAAGAGGTTGGCTTCTTGACCTATAAAAGAAGTGGGCTGCCTTCTTGCCTGGAAAGAGAAGAAGACCAGCTGGGGTGCTAGGTGTTGTATTGTCCTTGAGGGGGACTATACACTTGGTTAGTAAAATCCCAAGAGTTTGCTTGGGGACTGGACGTAGGACTTCTATGTGGGAAGGGCCGAACAAGGATAAATTCCCTGTGTCTCTTTGTGTGATTGTTTATTTGCTTCCGCACTACTACTCTCATCACACTAAACTAACCAAACTTTTAAGTGATATTTTTCTGTGTTTATGTTTATGTTCAGATTTCAGAAACCTATTCACACCCCCCCCCCCCCCCTCTAGTGTTAGCATGTTGCCGTACCAAAGGGCCAACAGGGATGGATGCTTTGAAATCTCATAGAGTCGATGCCGAGACGATAGGGTTGTCGTTCCAGGCAAGTCGAACGAGATGAGAGCGAGAGGTGAATCGTTATGACACAGATTTTGGGATTTTAGAGATAGACATAAGTCACTTTTGAGGAGATGCAGCAATAAATGCACAAAATGACAAAATAGAATGATTCTGAGAGAGACAAAGTCTTTTTAAATAAGATCTTTAAAGCTAGTTGCGAAAGGAATAAATAAAGAGTTTTACTTAATTCTAGGGGAGAGAATAATTATTATTCTGAAATAATTGTTATTTCAGCTATATAAGATAATCTATTACAAATTACACATACCTAATTCGCTTCTAAGAGAAGTAACTCTCTCTTCAGGTAAGGCCTTTGTGAAGATAATGCTAACTGATTTTTGAGTATCTATAAAAGAAATGTTTATATTTCCATTTGCTACATGATCTCGAATAAAATGATATCTAACCTCTGTATGCTTTGTCCTGAGTGTTGAACTGGATTTTTGGTGAGATTTATTGCATTGGTGTTGTCGCACAATAGGGGAATTTTCTTGATGTGCAGTCCATAATCCTCAAGTTGCTGCTTAATCCATTGGAGTTGTGTACAACAGCTTCCAGCAGCCACGTACTCGGCTTCAGCTGTTGACAGTGCTACTGAATTTTGCTTCTTTGAGGACCATGAAATTAGACATCCTGCAAGAAATTGACAACATCCACTAGTGCTTTTTCTATCTATTTTGCATCCAGCGTAGTCAGCATCAGAATATCCTACTAAATTTATTTCACATGATTTTGGATACCACAACCCTAGATCATGAGTTCTAGCTAAATATCTAAAAATCCTTTTGACACTAATTAAATGAGATTCCTTAGGATCTGCCTGATACCTAGCACACATGCATACACTAAATAATATATCAGGTCTACTGGCAGTTAAATAGAGTAAAAAACCTATCATACCTCTGTAGAGCTTTTGGTCCACTTTCTACCATCCTTGTCACTGTCTACCTTGTAGATGTGCTCATTGGTGTTGACAGTGGCTTGGCGTTTTCAAAACCAATTTCTTTAGTAGTTCTTTTTGTGTACTTAGCTTGACAAATGTGTGAGCCTTCTTTTCCTTGCTTGATTTGCAATCCGAAGATTAGTTGAGTTCCCCCTCATGCTCATTTCAAATTCTCCCTGCATGAGCTTTTCAAATACTTGCAAAGAGATCATCAGTAGAACCAAATATTATATGATCTACATAAATTTGAACAAGTAATATATTTTTTACTTTTATCTTAATAAATAATGTGCTATCTACTTTTCCTCTAGTGAAACCATGGTTTAATAAGAATGCACTGAGCCTTTCATACCAAGCTCTAGGTGCTTGCTTTAACCATACAAAGCTTTATGCAACTTAAAACCATGATTGGAAAATCGATATCATCAAAACCCAAGGTTGTTCTACATAGACTTCCTCCCTTTGTTGCAGTTCTTCCAATGATGGATATTCTTTATCATTGCTAGATGTATCTTACTTCCTTTCTCAAGAAGGGTTAGTTTCATCAAAATAATATGTACAGTTTGCTAAATTAATAAAGTTTGTTTATTAAATACTCTGTAGCCTTTTAGGTTTAGAAGCATACCCCATAAATATCCTTCATCGGATTTGGAGTCTAGCTTACCAATATCCCTTTTAACTGTTATTATGAATGAAGTTAGGACATCCAAAGGTTCTGAAGTGACTGATCTTTGGTTTCTTCTGCTTGAATAACTCGTATGCTGTCTTCTTCAAGATTGGTATGATCATTACTCTGTTGATTATTAGCTGGCTGTGTTGATGGCTTCGTCCTAGAAGTACCTTGGTAGGTTGTATTCGATAGCATAGTTCTGGCCATGTCTAATAAAGTTCTGTTCTTTCTCTCAGCAACTCCATTTTGCTGTGGTGTCCTTGGTGTTGAGAAATTGTGCATTATTCCTTGATCATCACAGAACTCAGCGAATCTTTCATTTGAACTCTCCTCCATGATTCGATCGAATGCTAACAATGCTGAACTTCTTATCCTTCTGGACTTTCTTACTGAACTTAACAAAGCTATCAAAGGTGTCATCTTTGTGCTCCAGGAAAGATACCCATGTGAATCTGGATAGTCGTCTACAATCACCAAACCAAATCTTTCCTCCAAGACTTGTGGTTCTCATCGGTCCAAATAGATCCATATGCAATAATTCCAAGGGTTTTGAGGTTGTTACAACTGTCTTTGATTTGAAGGATGATTTAGTGTGCTTTCCTTTGCACATGGTTCACAGATGACATCCCTTCTTGTGCTTACTTTGGGCAGTCCTTCCCTAGATTTCTCTTGATTAGCTTTCTGATTCCATCCAAGCTACATTGGCCCAATCTTCTATGCCAAAGCTCAACTGAATAATATTTGCTTGCTGCAAGGCACACATCCTGATCTTTCAACTCTTCCAAATGAAGTACGTAGAGATTCTTCTCTCTGCAAACTTCAAATACTGTTACACCATCTTTCATGATACTGCATCTTGACTCTTGAAACTTGATTTGATGGCCTTTGTCGCACAACTAACTGATGCTGATTAGATTATGCTTGAGTCCTTTCACGCATAGAACGTCCTCTATGAGAGTTCTGCCTTGACTGCCACTGATCCGCAACCAACTACTGTCCCTTTTCCATTGTCGCCATACATTACTGTACCTTCTTCAGCTTCAAGGTGGAGAAATAACTTTCTATTCCCTGTCATGTGCCTTGAGTACCCGCTGTCCATGTACCATTTAGATGCTCGAAGGCTTCCCTGCAATGAAACACTAAACTTTAGGTACCCAAGTTCTTTTGGTCATTGCTGGTTAGTTTCCTCAATTTCTTTTTATTATCCATTTATATGTTTAGTTGGACATGTTATTTAATATGACCTAATTTGTTACGTGGCTACAACAAGATGTTTTTACTTATTTTTTCAGTTTGAATATATTTAAAGTTAGACTTGTATGCAGTGTCTTGTTCGGCTACAAACTTAGGTGTTGGATATTTTAGGATGCACTATTGTTTCCTCATTATTAGGAGGGGTGTATCTTAGGCCATATTTCTTTTTCCCTGACTTTCTAGCTCCTTTTAGTATTAATGTTATTTTTCCATTTGTAAATTTTTCTAACGTACTAGATAACTATTCATTTTCTTTAGTTAATATATTAATTTCTTGATTTAGTTTGCTTAAAGTTTCTTGGTTCTCCAGATTAGCTATTTGATCATTTTTCTTTTAAATCTTCACACAATAATTCATTTCTTCTTTTTAGTTCATAAACTTAATTTTCTAATTGCTCATTTTCGGATCATAGATCTGAATTAGTGTTTTCTAAACAGCATAATTTTTCTTAGTAGTTTTTAGTAGTTTGCAATCTTTATATTTACTATACAGCTCGTTAAACGCATCCTCTAAACTATCAGAATCAGATTTGTTGCAGGAATTGAATGATGAGCCAGAGGTTACCTTATCCTCAATGTTGGCAATGAATGCCAGGTTGGCATTTTCTTCTTCTTCACTTGAGCTTGACTCACTATCTGAGTCGCTGTCATTGTCCCATGCTGCTGCCATGGCTTTCTTCTTAAACCTTTTGAACTTCTTTGTGTTGTCTTTCTTTTTGAACTCCACCTTTTTCAGCTTTGGACATTCTGTCTTGATGTGTCCAGCTTTTTGCACTCGTAGCATGTAGGTTCTGACCTCTAACATCTTTGGCTTCAGGTTTCTTGAACTCTTTTCCTTTCTTAAAGTATCTTCTTCCTGATTGATACTTTTTCTTAGCAAGTATGCACTGCAGTCTTCTGGATAGGAACGCTTCCTCATCTTCACTGCTCCCTATGCTCTTATCACCATCTGATTCTTCACCAGATATATCTTCAGCTGCCTTGAGAGCACTGCTGTGCTTCTTTCTGCTGGAGGATTCTCCAAGTCGTTCCATATTTATTTCATGGGTCATTAGTGACCCTATAAGCTTTTTAGTGACATCCTCCTTAATCATTTACTTCTTCTATGGCTATCACCTTTGGAGTCCACGAGGCTGGTAGGGATCTCAATATTTTTCTTACCATATCTCCCATATCATAATTCTTCCAAGCCCAGCCAGACCATTCGTAATATCTGTGAATCTGCTATAACATCTGTGTAATTAATTCCCCTTGCTGCATTTGAAATCGCTTATACTGAGCTACCAAGATGTCTATCCTTGTTTCTTTACCTGTTTGTTCCCTCATAGGTGATTCTAAGCTTCTCCCACATCTCCATCATGGATTTGCATGCTGAAATTCTATTGAACTCCTTCTTACTGAGAGCACAACACATATGCTCTTAGCTTTACAGTTAGAGAAATCTTCTTCTTATCATCTTCTGTCCAAGTTTCTTTGTTGTTGAGAACTACTAGATCTCCTTCTTCCATGATGGACCAAATTTGAAATTCGAGACCTTGAAGGAAGAACTCCATCCTGGTCTTCCAATAGTTTTAGTCTTCTCCATCGAACAACGGTGGTCTGTTGACGGACTGACCCTCGAAGTGACCTTGAGCTGCCATTTAATCTTTTCTCTTCAGATCGTAGATCTTCTTTGTTGAAGAGAGTTGGCTCTGATACCACTTGTTGCCCAGCTAGCAAGCCCAGAGTGGGGGGAATGATTTCTTAAATTTGATTATCTAACCCTGTCAATAAAAACGTTCAACAACAAACACTACGTTCGACTGTTAGTCTTTGTAATAAAGAAATATAACAATCACAAACAAAAAATCACACAACACACAGGTTTTATCCTGACTCGGACCTCCTCTCCAAAGGAGTCCTATGTCTAGTCCCTGAGCAACAACTCAGGATACCACTACCTAAGGGTACAGTCCCCCTCAAAGACACTTACACATCTAGCCGCAGCTGGCCTTCTCTTCACAACCCGAAGAGGTATACAACACCCTGGAATCCAGGTCTTCCTTCAACACAAGGGAACACTCACCACCTGTTTCCGAACATGTCTTCTCTTCACATACAAGAGGACTTCTCAAGAAAGTGAGAAAACAGCAAAATGCCCTAGATCAGGCTTATAGAAAACGCTTGATCTGAGGCAGTGACTGAGAGAGAAAGATCTACAATAATGAAATCTCTCAATCACAAGGGCTCTCCAAAACTAACAACGATGAGGCACTGGAGAGCAAGAGCTACACGTTGAAGTGGAAAGCAAGAAGCTCTTTTTATGAAGACTCTATCATTTCCAGATTTTTCGTTGAGATTTTTGAATCCTCAAAAGTTTTCTTTACAGGAGTCTTCAGTCTTGTATATATATCTTCTCTTACTGAATTAGCCATTTAGATGACCGTTGTCTCTAGGCTTTAGTGAACGTTAGACTGCATGGTTCTCCTTATTTTTCAACAGGTATGTTGCAGTCAACAGTCCTTTACGTTCCATGCACGCAAGGAGAATATCCTCTTGATATCCTCCAGCTTCCACTTTGTCCAATGTTGTATGGGGTGTGCTGCCAGAGACCTGCACACAATAAATGCTAAATCATAGACAGCTACGCTGTCTCTTTTGTCAGTCAACGTTAGAAATCATGTAGTAAGACTTTTCACTAAAATAGAAACATCATTCTGCTTTTTCTAATGTGTCTCTTATATATGCATGAGAGTAGATGATATTCAGATATGCATTGCAGTGAAATGTACAGTCACATTAAATGCATGGATATTAGAGAAACACGCGGGAGGACTTTGACTATCAAAATATTTGAGACATGTTTGATTGTCAAGTCGTTGTAGTCCATGAAATCGTTATGAGTGCGACTTATGAAATCGTTGTGTAAGCAAGTCATTGTTTATGAAATTGTTATTCATCCATAAACAAATCGATGTGAACACAAGTTGTTATACAATCATAACCAAATCATTGTAGAGACAATCGTTATGAGAGTATAAGAAGTCATTATAACCAAATCGTTGTGAGCAAATCGTTGTTTCACACATAAGCAAATCGTTGCAGGTATTGAATCGTTCTTTTACTTATCGAATCGATGCAACGATCAATCGTTGTTTGCTTTATCGAATCATTACACTGACCAGTCGCTGTGTAACTTATCGAATCATTACGACAACCAAGTCGTTATGTAACTTATCGAATTGTTGTGGTGACCAAGTCGATGTGAAACTTATCAAATCGTTACGACAACCAAGTCATTATGTTACTTACCAAATCGATGTGAAAGCAAATCGTTATTCTCACTTATCGAATTGTTGTGAGAGCAAATCATTATGCTCACTTAGCGAATCGTTGTGAGATCAAAATCGTTATGCTCACTTAGCGAATCATTGTGAGATCGAAATCGTTAAGCTCACTTAGCGAATCGTTGTGAGATCGAAATCGTTATGCTCACTTAGCGAATCGTTGTGAGATCGAAATCGTTATGCTCACTTGGCGAATCGTTGTGAGATTGAAATCGATGCAACACTTATGAAATCATTATAAAACCGAAATCAGTATGATACTTTATTAAATCCTTGTGAAAATGAAATCAATAGAAGTGGAAATCGTTATGAGACATAGGAAGTTGATGTGTACTTAGAAAAATTTCCTACTCTATACTTTAAATACTACAGTGTAAGAAATACTTACATATTTTCTTGATTTCGCCTGATTTATCTCCTGTGCCTAAGCTTCATGAAAACTTGTTAGATGACACTGATTGAAGTTTTGTTAATCACCAAAATAGATATATAATTCATGAAATTATATGGGGATAAACTGATCATCATCTATCTCCCTTGCTGGTGGCAATCTAGACAAATCATCAGGGAACATGTCTAGAAACTCCTGCACAACCTCAATCTCCTCAAGGTAGGTGACTGATCTGCCTTAGGGACTAAGACCACGCTGGCAAGAAAAGCATCACAACCCTTGTTGACCATCCTCATCGCCTTCATGGCGGAGATCACAACCTTCCCACTAGATTCCTTAGTAACGGATGTAGAACTCATCCTTTCTAAGATATACGAAAAGTAATCTTCTTCCCTCTGCAATCCACCAAGGCATAGTGCTCCTCAAGCCAATCTAGACCAAGTAGGTATCATAGTCCTTCATCTTGAGCAAGTAGAAGCACCCGAACAAGCCTCGCTCCTCAATGCACACAAGTAAGGATGAATGCCTTTCTGGTCGCTACCGTACCTGCTGGTGTGTGCACAGACAAGGGAACCTCTAACTCCTCTGCCTCGATTCCAGACTCTACTGCTAACTGCTTAGCAAACCGCTTGGAATAAACGAGTGTGTAGCACCGGTAACAACAACAACTCGAGCCTGCACACCCATGACTAGAATCATACCTTCCGTGACGTTCTCGGCCTGCTCTGCATCCTCTCGACTAGTGCAAACACTCGGGCTGGGTCCGGGGCCTTCTTGCGCTCATCAGCCACAATATGAAGAGCTACTTGGAATGCTCGGAAACCTGCCTTGTACTCTAAGACGGTCATGGAGCCCTGTGTGAGAGATAGGAACTCCTGCTCCATCATGTCATGGATGTGCTCGGGGATGAACTTGGCATGAAATAGCCTCGTGAACTCGGCCCAAGTCACCTCAATAGCAACGTCCTCGTACCTCGTATGTAGCATGGAGGCCCACCCAACATCGGCTCTCTCCTACAAAACATACTCATAAGCACCATTCAAACTAAATGTTAACCTTACACAAGTACATATACTCTAAGTACTTGTAGCATGTAAGTAGCCAGACTAACTTTATCTTATTCCGCACACCTGATAGCCCGGAAGATCTTTTCTACTTCCCTCATCCAGCTCTCCGCAAAAAGGGGTTGACTCTCCCCCTTAAAAGAAGGCAGAGCCATCCTCTTAAGCCTCTCCATGATGGACGGACCACCATGGCCATGCTCCTGAGGAACTGGAGCTGGAGTCTGAGCCTGAGACATCAAGCAACACATAAGCAATTATACATTCAACCAAACAGACTTTTTCCTATTTAACAACTCTAACATGTGCCTGCAACTAAGCTGCAGTGCTGCCTGAGTCTAAGCCTGAGTCTGCATTGCCTGAACCAGGCCTTGCATGAATACACCATAATCCACAGGTGGTGGAGGAGGAAGTATCGTAGGACCCTGGGGTGCTGGGGCCTACTGCTCACCCCTCTCCTCACACCTCTGCTCATCCTCCCGAGCCTGGGTATTGTGCCTACCACGGCTCACCATTGCCTGTAAACAATTAACTTAGTTAGAATCTATTTACTTAGTCCTAGCCATTCTCTTAACTATCTTTAATTCATTATTAGATATTTTCCACATGTATGGACTAATTCTATAAAGACATTGAAATATTGTGTAAGATGGCTTATTTATGTACAATCTCAACCTGTTGCTCTGATACCAATCTCTACAACGACCCTCTTTATACCGTATGATTATACCAACTCACATCGATATAAAGGGCCCGTCACAGTTAGACATGTACCGAACACAACACAGTAGGTAGAGATATACATAAATAACAAAAGAAAGTATAGCGGAAATTAAAGATAATCTTATTCCATCATCATTCACACATTCCATAGTCTAATATAGTAGCAATGAAAAGACCAATGTCCACATTATACAAGTCAATAACATAATATCAAAGTCGCTCCTCACTATGTCCTCCCTAGTACAGGGACACCTGTCTCACCTGATGTTAAAGCAAGTATGAGTCTTCCAAAAAGACCCAGCAAGCACCCATTGGCACATCCTTACACATATCATATACATGCTATCCTTTTTAAACAATAAGAGAAGTTTGGCACATGGTTTATGTCAATTAAATAAGTACACATGAAAACTTATAACATGCTTTCTACACATGGTATTTGACTTGATTCATGGTATCAATTTCCATTCATATCATTTCATATTTCTAAACAAATAGATCATGGAATTTAGCACATAGTTACTAACAAACCTAGCATGATATCTAACACTTTTCACATACTTTTATACCACATAGCCACCATCTTTACTTGCTGTTTTAACATGAATAAAAACACATTCACATAGTTTCACATCTTTTCACATGGTGCACATGAACACATCATTATCACATGATCACATTGCACATTTACACTCCTTTCACACTTTTTCATATTATTTGCCGTGCACACTCACAGTCCGAACCACCATAAAGAAGGACACACAACACATAACACATACTCGTCACCTAGGCAATATAGTGACTAATCTTGGTAACTGTGCAGAACCGGGAGAAGCCCTCTCACACCTTAACCAGTGGTACTTGCCACCTCCCTCTAGAATTCCTCCGATGCCACAAGATATCACATACACAACAAGCCTTCCCATAGGGACTTTTCTATAGTATGTCTCCACAGCCGTCTATGGTAGCAGTGTCAATTCTGGCACATATTTCACTTAAACATTCATCTTAATTAATATACATGATTATCATCAATTTATAAACACTATTGGTGGTCCATTCACATGCATATTACTCAACACATAAACTTTAGTTTACTGAACCCATCATAATTGTTTAATAGTGTCAAATCATACATAACAGTACCTAAACATGCTGCTAATCACTTGAAAATACAATTTCTTAATCAATCATGCTTAACATGGCTTTAATACCCTTATAAATGCAAGCAGTATCTACGGATATCAAAACAGTCCCAAATTTTAACTACAAACTCTACACATGAATATATCATATGGCTAAGTTTTCAGAATTTTAGTAATAGTATAATTATTTTTAACATTTATACAAATTACATGCAATCTTAGAAGATATTCCACTTAACATGAAAACTGTAAACAGTCAGTTCTCACAGTTTCAAAATATGTAAACAGTAGCCCTAAGTTCATGAAAATTTCTAAAACAATAACATGCATCAAATCTAATATCCTAAATAAACTCTATCAATCATGTATGTTTCTCCATACATAATTATAATAAATATACTCATGATTAGAATTTTGACAGAAATTTCTGATTTGACCTAAAGACAATACCTGAACATCATAATTTTTACAGCATGAACAAACATCTAAAAATATGAAAATCATAGTACAGAGATTAAACACATAATTTTGCAGAAAACAGATGACTTGACGGCAAGGGTTTTGCCGTCAATATGGCTTAACGACACCATTGATTGTCGTTAACTCATGAACTTGGCGGCAACAAGGTTGCCATCAACCTCCTGTTTGTAAAAAGTGCAGATCGAATGCATAAAAAAGATAGAATTTAGGGGTCCAGGAAACGAATTAAAAATCTGCAAAAATACCTAAACTCTAGGGGACATGTCTAGGGATGAAACTCCTAAGTTACTTGCCTGGATAAAAACCTCAGAAGATCTAATTTGGCGATGAAGCCCTCCTCCGCCAAGCCAAGAAGGTGGTGCTCTTCAGCCCAAATCCGATCCTCACGCTTGCACAGATGATCTCCCGGAGTCGGGGAAGCTTCTTCACCTCCTGAAGCACCTTCTAGTCGAAGAAGATTGCCGGTGAAGTCCCCCAAGTGTCGGATCTAGCCTCTCAAAGGTCTACTCTTTTTCTCACCCGAACCCTAGAATTCTCCTTCTGAACAAAAGGGTCTTTCCTATGCGAGATGTCTACGTTATAAAGGCTAAGAGTCGGGTAGACCTAGTATTAGAGTCCTGACCGTTGGGGATACGTTTCCAAATCCCACTCTGGAAAAAATAGGCCATTTCCAATCTGGAATCCCAAACGCACCTGGAGAAGTAAATGACCACTTTGTTGCCGTAAACAGGAAATAGATGTCAATCGATGTTTGACGTCTAGATCTCTGGCCATACAGTCAATGGCACAAAGGTTGCCATCAACCTTCTCTTAACGTTAATGGATGTTGACGTTAAACAGGATTTCGGCAGAACATAAAACATCAAACAAACATACATGCACAGAAATAAATAAATATTATATCCACAAATTTGAGGGCCTTACATCTTGTGTTTTTGCCACACAAGAAGATTGACTATATGTTTAAGGTATTTTTATTATCTTGAATATTGAATAGGTGTGACAAGGTCTGTCGACGACAACAGAATATGAATTAAGTTACGGCCCGACAAAGCATGTACAATGTTATAATGGGTACATCGTCAATGGTTACCGATTCCATACAAATGAATACGGTCTACAAAAGTCGACAATGAACAGTGGAGTGTGTGTGAAAGGTAGTACTTATGCTGAAATGAACTTGACTATTATGTATCTTAGAGGAGGTCATGGAGCTGACTTACCCGGCAATAGATAATACGGTAATATTATTCAAGTGCCATAGGTTGATCCCATAAAAAAAAATTGATAAATATCATGCATTGTTGATGTGAAGCATAAGTCAAGATTGAGAACATATGAACCTTTGATATTGGCAGCACAGTCCCAACAAGTCTATTATGCTACATATCCAACAATGAGGAGGTCTGACATACATGAATGGTGGGCTGTATGCAAGTCAAACTAAGTTGTTTTTCTTGAGTATCAATTAGAGGAGGATGAGAATGTTGAAGAACAGACAAATGATGATTATTTCCAGGCAGATGATATAGATGACCTCCCATACGATCATGATATTACATATGGGTTGTATGAGATGATGCATTACAAGCAGAAGAAGCTGATCCAAAAGAACTACCACAGCAAGCTCGAACCATGCAAGAAGATGATTATGATGTTGATGATGAGGAGGAGGGGAAAAAGAAGAAGAAGAAGAAGAAATTGAAACTGAAGCTAGTGATGAATAGGTTATGACACATCATTAGGTGGTGATGAAATGGATATTTAATATAATGGTATGTTGATTTAATGGATACAAACTAGTGATGAAATTGATATATCATTTGATGGTCTCATGCTTTATGTTAATTTAATAAACAACAGGTATGGCTCGCAGAGGTCGACCAGCTCGAGGATGCGGAGGTCATACTTCAGATATGAAATTTATTTATTCTATTCATAATTATTTATAATTATTGAAGTCTAATCATTCCTCATTTTTTCTGCAGATTCACGCTTCGTTCAGGGGCATCGCCTTCCTCCTACTACTACGGCTCCTTCCACCAGTGGTTTACATTTTACATAATTCTGTTTGTAAGTATATTGTAATTATTGAAGTCTAATCATTCCTCATTTTTTCTACAGGTTCACACTCTGCTCAGGGCATTGCCCTCCCCCTCCTATCACGACTCCTTCCAACAGAGGTTTACATTTTACATAAATTCTTTTCATAATTACATTTGTAATCCATGAGTCTAATCATTTCTCTTTTTTTTCAAGAATGAGATCCATGAAATGGTTCTAATTAAAATGGCCATTCATATTAATACCATCATTTAACTCATAATTTTTGACCATTAAGTAAAATTGGAAAGTTTGCTGATTTTTTTTGTTTATTTGTATGTTACTTTTTCCTCCTCACCAAAGATCTGGTGATCTAACTGCTCTGTGTCTTATGTTTTATTTAACCAAGTAAAAACATTAATGTGCTTGCTCTTTGTTGAAGTTTTTTTTGGTGGGTAAGCCGAGGGATAGATTCATACTGTAAAAGAAAGAAGTCCTTATAAAAGATAACACTACCCTTCACAGCGAAGGAAGCAGAGTCAAAACAAAGCACAAAATAAATAACCCAGATTACTTCTCAGATACAATGTGAAATTAAGGAGGTTTCCAATTCTTGTCCATGGTGCAGATCTTTCCAATTCCTTGGGGAGCCTAAGTTCACTGGATACTTAGTTTGGCATTCCTAGGTTCCTTAGCGATCCAATCTGCAGCTCTGTTCCCATGTTTCGTAGTGTGTGTAATCCTGACAGTCTCACTTCTTTTAAATCCTCATTTTCTTTTGTCATAAGTTTCTGATTTCTTGAGTGTCTTGGTACTCTCTCTTTAGGCCTAAGTGACTAGGATATTGTCACCTTTGATCCATACCTTTTCTCACCTTCAGATTTCCGGGTTGAGGCTTCCAAAATGGCTTTGCAGGCTGCTAAATAGGACATGCTGCCTATATATTCACGCCTTGCCAACCTGACATTACCTGAACAATCTCTAATTATAAAACCTATTCCAAATTCTGGATTTGAGGTTGTTTATTTGGCTGCACCATCAAAATTGACCTTTACCCACCCTTTGTCCGATTTTTGCCATGAAAGTTCTTCTATGTCTCCCCTTTAATGTAAATAGTTGATATTAAAACCCCAGACCATGGCAGCTTCCTTTATCCTAACAATTTTCACAGAAGATTTCTCCCAGATTTTCTATTTGCCAAAAGAAACTCCTGGGCTCTACAGATGATATTCCTGCCTTTAATTTTATCCTATTCCCTTCAGCCCTCAATACATGATCATTTCTTTTCCATATTGTCTCCAAGGTTAATGCCACAACTAGTTTGTTGTAAATGGTGATGAATCTATAATTAGGAAAATGGGTGTAGAGAGAGTCTATAAAAGGTTATAACAGTAAATGTTACTGCTCCGCAGGCACACAGTGTATGCAGTGACATTTGCTGTTCTTTTTTGTATGTAGAAGGACTGCATCTATAAACATGATTAATTAAGCATTTGAGATTCTGTTTTTCTTAGTGTTCCCTATCAACTTGGATGAGGCTCCCTCCTCCTTATCTGACTATAAGCACACATAAAAATGCACTATGGAAAATACCAAGGCACAATATTCTGTTATATTAACCTTAAATGACATTTATCATCTCCAGTGTAAAGGTAATTCGAAACAACATAGAACCTTCACATCTGGAACTGAAGAAAGGTATTTGGAATCATATTAGATTTCTGCACTACTCACATCCAAATGGCATGCATGATCAAAGAATTTGAGCTCCTGAACCTTTAGGCATGTGAGAAGGGACAAGCTCCTCTACTACAGAGAAAAACATGGGAAAATTGATGGAGAGGACTACTTCTAATCAAATCTACTGAGGATATCCTGTCCATAGAGTTATAGTGGCACACACAAGAAAATTTTGAAGTGTCTCTTCTATTATATAGTTATAGATTTGTAATTATTGAACTCTAATCATCTCTAATTTTTTCTACAAGTTCACACTCTACTACGGGCACCACCCTCCCCCCCCCTACCACACCTCCTTCCTCCAGTGGTTTACATTTTACATAAATTCTATTTGTAAGTATATTTGTAATTATTAAAGTCTAATCATTCCTCATTTTTTCTACAGATTCACACTCTGCTATGGGGCACCAACCTCCCCCTCCTACCACGGCTCCTTCCATCAGAGGTTTACATTTTACATAAATTATATTTGTAATATATTATAATTATTGAAATCCAATCATTCATCATTTTTTTTACAGGTTCACACTCCACTAAGGGGCACCGCCCTCCCCCTCCTACTACGGCTCCTTCCATTAGAGGTTTACATTTTACATAAATTCTATTCATAATTATTGAAGTCTAATCATTCTTTATTTTTTTTTATAGGATCACACTCCTTTCAAGGGCACCTCCCTACTACGATCCCCCTTCCGCCTCCTACTACATGCCGCACTATACCGCCTACTACCGTCCTTATTCCACCTCCTACTATGACTCCTAGTTTGCCTCCCCTCTACTCCCCCCATTTGGATCCTACTAGAGACTCCAGTCGCCTCTACTACGACCCCCATTCAGCCTTCTACTACAGCCCCCCTCCTCCTCCTACTACGGCGGCTTTTCCACCAACTGCTATGGCCTCCCCTCAGACTCCAAGCTCAATAGGTCATTATAGTTTTGGGCAATCGTCAGAGCCCAACATACGATGCTTGATCACATTGCTGTACACCGGCAGCTACCCATAAGTATTTAATTATTCATTTTATACATTTATGTTTGTAACACAATGTTCTTTCTAACTTTAAATAAATAATGTCCAGCATGAAGTTTGAGCCACCAGAAGTGACGCGATGGATCACAAAATTCTTGCTCCACCATCTCCCAAGGCCGGTGGCACAGTGGAGGGACTATCCGAGGGACATCCTCGACAGCCTCTTCCAATCATTTTTGTATGTTTTTATTTTAATTTAATTTAAAGTAATTTGTTACTAAACATAGCATCAATTTCTACATTGCACTTATCGCTTCACGACTGTGAAGCAAGAGAAGGATGCGAGGATTTCCTAGAAAAGGTTGTGGGGAGACGTTTTTCTGACTACCTTACCAAGAAGGAGTTGGCAAAGAGGGCAGTGGGTAGGGTGGCTGATGCACTCCAATGGAAGGCCACGGCCCTTCTGCGATAAGGAAAGACTATTGGGATGCTATGTGCGACCAGTGGGCGACACAAGAGTACCAATCACGGTCGGCCATTACTATACAAAATTGGGCCAAAATGCTCGAGGCTAGTTTGCATACTAGTGGCTTCATCACCTTTGGATGCCACAAGAAGAGAATGGTAATTATTCATTTATAATTTAAAATTTATAAGATTTATGCATTACACTAATTTTCTTTCATATTTTGCAATTGTAGGAGGAGGAGGCAGGCGACCCTGTGGCCTACACAGAGCTATTTTGTTGTACACATAAATGTAACGAATCAGGAGAATTTGTCTCTGAGAGGGCGAAAGAAGTGGTGGTATGTACTTCTTGTTATGGTACTTATCAATGTAACATTTTAAACTAATGCATTCTAACAATTTGAATTTTTTTTTTTTACTCAGGAGTCATACGAGCAACAATTGATAGGACGGCATGGTGATGACTCCTCTCAGCATTCACAATTCGATGCCTTGGCTTGGTTGGTTGCAGGTGGTCAACCAAATAAAGGTTGACTGTTCGGATTTGGTACTAGGATGGATGCTGGTGGAGTCATCAGCTCTACTATGGAGTCAGGGTGCTTGGCGGCATCCTATAGCTATACACAGTCGCCACCACCACCGCAGTTGTAAGGCCATGGGCCTTATTGGACCCTTAACATGCCTTTTCTGGAACAGTTCCGGTTGACGTCAAGGGGTTTTGACGTCAACAGTAGGTTGACGTCAAGGTTGTTGACGTCAACTGTGGGGTAGGCAGCAAGGGTGTTGCCGTCTACTATGTCTTGGCGTCAATCGATGATGACGTCTACCGAAGTTTCCAGAGCCTTCCCGTACATGAACTTGACGGCAATCTATGTTGACATCAAGGTCATGTCGATGCAGGTTGATGGCAAACATGTGACGTCAACCTATTGGGCCTGCATTTTTAGGGGCGACCGAGGTCCCTTCTTTCTCACTTCTCTTCCTCTCCTTCCCACTACCTTCACCCCTCTTCTTCACTTCTTCCGGCGGCCGACGGGAGTGTTGGGAGGTCATGGTGCACGTGGCGGCGTCGGATCGGGCGGGAAATTGGGTTTAAAGGATCATCCTCGCGGGAGAGCTTCGGGGAAAACGACGGGATTCGATGTTCTTTTGGGAGTTTTTATTGCATTTTGAGGTAGGGACTCTGCCCCTTGACTCCCCTGTTTGTAATGTCATGCTGTGTGTGTGAGATTTGCATAAATCATGGTTTTTGGGGAGGGTTTCTCCATGCCGGGTTTTGGAGTGAATCTGCCGATCCAAGCGTTGGATCGTTGTTTTTCGGCTTCACACTGGTGTTTTGTGATGAGGGAAAGCGTTTCCCATCATCAATCCGCGGTTTCTTGGGCTGGATTTCCCGTGGGAATGGCCTGGGGCTGTTTCAGCTGCTGGAAGCTAAAGAACATAATGTCAACATCGGTTGACGTCAAGTTCTTCAGGAAGGAACTTGGCGGCAAGATCCCTTGCCATCAAGATGAGGCAAATGGCAAGCCTGTTTCCGTCTACTTTATGTAGACGACAAGGGTGTTTCCATCTACCCTAGGTTGGCGGCAATCGATGTTGCCGTCAACCTCACAGGTAGCTCCCAGCAGTCTGAGCCCTCTACCATTTTATGGGGTGCTGACACGCGGTGTCTGCCTCCTTGCACGGTTGGCCAGACGTTGAGAGCGTCTCCGTTTGTGCTTGTACCGAGTTTTGTCATGCTTGCGTTTGTGCTTGTGTTGTGTTGCCCAGACGTCGAGGTGAAGGCTCCGTGTGGATGACTGGCATTGAGTTATGCTGCTGGTGAGCCTGGACATTGAGTGCGACTCCGTTCTGTGTGGGCCCCTTGTGATGGTTACGAGTCGGTTTCCGTGGGGCCCCTTCTCCACCGTTCGAATCTGGCATTGGGAAAACTGGTCGAGGACCAGACGCGAGGGAGAGTGTCTGAGTGTGCACACGTGGCTAGGTTGGAGGACTCTGTGGTGTCAGGCGCCAAGCCATAGGCCCTAGCTGGTCCTACCTTGTGTGTGTGTGTGCTTGTCTGTGTGTGCTTGTTGTACTGTTGAGCCTGTGAGGTTCCAGTTTCTTGGCGCACTCCTACGAGGAGTTGGGCGTCACGCCACTGGTTTCCCATGTGTTCTTGTAGTGTTTAGTTACTATAGCTTTACTTTCCGCACTACTTTTTAGTACTATTATCGATGGGGGTTAGTGTTCCTATTGGGTCTCTTCTTAAGACTCACTCTCTTCCCTTTCAGATGGTTCGTCGTCAGCTCCAATGGTTGGGGAGCCAGGTCACTCCGGTGCTGGTCCTGCTTAGCTGCTGTGAGTAGTACTTTTGTTCATATACTAGCTGTACTCTTTACTTTTCTTGGATCTGCTCCGAGTTGTACCGTTTTCTTATCAATATATAGTGGAATGTTCAAAGTTGTTGTGGTTTGTACATTTTCTTTTATGATCTCCTCAACTTTCTCTTTTAACCCTTCTGGCTTCGGCTCGTGAGTGGTGGTTCAGGGTTCGGGTTACTGATGGGTAATCGGTATTTCGGATCCTGGGTCATTACAACAGCAGCCTACTGAGCTCCCTGACCACTACTGTAGTGCACATATCAGACAGTTAGATAGTTGGTTTAATCGAATAGTTGTCCCAGCTCTTCATGCGATGGGGGTGGCATTTCCACATCCACCTCCATCTACCGTAGGCTTCGGCCAGGTAAGTACATAATGTATTAGGTTTTACTTCTATTTCATAATGTTCAATGTCCAAAAATTGAATTAATCTATCAGCTTAGGAGGGTTTCACAAGTCCAAAATTAATTTAGATTTGATGGGGTGTTTCATTTAGATTTATTGTTCATTAATCTATCAGTTGGAGGGTTACACGGATCCAAAATAGAAATAAGAGTATGTTCATAGTACAAATAATTTCAACATGGCTAGAGAGTCAAACTTGGCATGTGGGAGACGAGGGAGTCCAAATCAGACCTCTAGTTAAGATTTGACGGAGATATTTAGATTTAAGTTTATGTCATTATCTATCAGTGTGGGAGTGGGGTTATTTGAGTCCAAAAATGAATTAAGAGTCTGTTCATAGTGCAAGTAATTTCAACATGGTCGGAGAGTCATACTAGACATGTGGGATCTAACGAAATCCAAATCAGACTCTCAATTTGGATTTCGCAGAAGTATTTAGATTTAGATTTATCTTTCATTAATCTAACAGTTTGTGAGTTACATAAGTCCAAAAATAGAATTAACTGTCTCTTCATGGAGTAGACAATTTCAACATAGTTAGAGAGTCAAATTGGGCATGTGAGAGCTGAGGGTGCCCAAATCAGACCCCCGATTAGGATTTGGCGGGGATATTTAAATTTAAGATTATGTCATTAATCTATCAGTGTTGGGGAGGTTATATGGGTCAAAAAATTGAATTAAATGTCTATTCATAGTGCAAACAATTTCAACATGGTCAAATAGTCAAATTGGATAAGTGGAATTGACGGAGTACAATTGGACTCTCAGTTAGAATTTGGCAGGAGTATTTAGGTTTAAGTTTATAGTTTGTTAATGTAAAATGATTTTCTTATTTCTTATTCATATTCATACATGTCTAATAATTTTTTTTTGCATGCAGGTCGTGGGGAGAACAGCTAGCAGCGATGGAGATGGCGACGACCTAGAGACTCATCTTGCAGACGATTAGGAGTCTCTCATCATTTGACTGTTCTAATCTTATCTTCTTCATTATCTATGTAACACTTTTGTGATTTGTTGGCAAATATTTAGAAGATATTTGAATGTGTGAAAAATTTAAAATTTACTTTTTACTATTACTTATGTGATTTGTTATGTTTGAATGGTGATTGTGATATTTATTTTCTAGTTAATTGTCATACGAAAATGTATACAGGTGTAAATATATATATATATATATATAATATTTTATAATATTTTTATTTATTTAGTGACGGATAAAATATTCGCCATCGCAGTCAATTACAGATTTGCGACAGATAAATCTGTCGCTATTTAGCGATAGAGTTTCGATAAACCATCCTTGTCGCACAATTGAGAGCGGTGCATGCCCATCGCTAATCTAACACTCATGTAGCGACAGAGATTTTGCGATGCTAGTTTTAGTCGCTAAGCCGTTGCTATTAGCGACGGCATAGCGACCGAAATTAGTCCGTCGCTAATTTAGCGTCCAATATCTGTCGCTATCCTGTCGCAATTCCGTCGCTAAGCTCTCTATCGACAGAATAGCAACAGAATAGCGACGGAACTTGTCCACCGCTAAATAGTTTTTTTCTTATAATGTTCAGTCTTTTGTTGGCCTACAGATGGTAGCAAGGATGACCTAGGTACGGGGGTGAATAGAATATCTGAAAGTACAGATAAATATCACCACTTAAAAACTTTGGATGGTGAATATAACTGTGCAGTAGATAGAGTAGCAGTGCGGAAGTAATTTAAACAAACAATCACACAAATAAACATAGGAAATTTTATCCTGGTTTGGTACTTTTCAAATGGAATACCTACGTCGACTAGTCCCCAAGCAAATCTTGTGATTTCACTAACCATAGTACAATCCCCCCAATGATATACAAACCCGAGCTCCTCACTGGTCCTCTTCCTTTCCGAGTAGGAAGGAACTCACTTTTATTACAGGTCAAGAAGCCACCCTCCTAGAACAAATCTCAGTGCGGTTCTACTAAACTTAAACCCTTAGTTGTGTTCTGCTGACACCAACCCCATCTAGGTTCTTCCCTTAACATAAGGGAAACACTAAGTACAGTCCCTCAACTGGATAGACACCAACACTTCGACTGGTCTTCTATTCACCCTTAAAGAGGAAAAACACTTTCTCTTCTTTAAGGAACAATGAGCAGGCTATGGAGATGAAGTTCTGAAAAAGGAACTTAGCTTGCTTAATCTCCAACAGCAATCTGAGAGCTAAGATGATTACAAGATAAATACAATGAAATTAAACCCTCAGCCCACAGACTCCCCTAGATGCAGAATGATACACAGAGGGAGTGAAAAGAGAAAAGAAGCTTGAATGCTTGAAGTCTTCAGATGGTTGCTTGCGTGCACACTTCTTCTTAGCTCAAGCTCTTTCTCTCTTGCTTTGAGTGTGTATAGCGTTGAGGCTTCTCACTGGATGTACACTCTTTGAATGATTTTATGGTATGCTCTACATTTTGTTCTTCATAGCCTTCATCCTTATATGGAGGAAGAAGAGATTCGTTAACTGATGGTCGTTGGAGTTCTTGGATCCGTTGAGACTCTTTCTAGCCCTTATTCTTCTTCTTCTTCTTCCTCTATCTTTGTGTCTAACAGATGCTTGCTTGAGTCATAACAGATTCCTCATGTAAAACCTAGACTCCTGTAAACATTTAATGCAAGGAAGAGAATGTTAGACTAGAGAAGTCTTCTGACAGAAAGGCCATACCTATTTTCTTCCTTTTTGTCTATATTTTCTGCTGACATCCAGACATGTTAGGTAAGACCTTACTTCCATGTTTCCTGCTGGCAACTACCTTGAAGGATGGACATCAAAAAGATCTTCAGTCAGACAGAGAAATAATAAGATAACATGTGAAGTACATATGAACTTTCATTTGCCACCACAAACATTTTGAAACATTGAATTCTAGAGGCAATTGATGTTTAAGTATAATAGTAATCGATGTTTCAGAGGCAATCAATATTTCATAAAGGTAATCGATGTTTAATAAGGGTAATCAATATAAAAGATAATTGATATTTAAATATAATAGTAATCGATGTTTCAGAGGCAATCAATGTTTCATAAAGGTAATTGATGTTTAATAAGGGTATTCTATATAAAAGACAATCAAAGTTTAAATATAATAGTAATTGATGTTTGAGACAATTGATGTTTTAAGGTAATCGATGTTTAAGTGAAGCAATCGATGTTCTAATGCAATTGATGTTTGAAGGCAATTGATGTTTAAATTTAAAAGACAATCGATGTCCATAACAACAATCGATGTGAATGAAGAGCAATCGATGTTAAGTGAAGCAATCGATGTTCTAATGCAATCGATGTTTAAATGAAGCAATCAGTATTCTAATGCAATCGATGTTTAGATGAAGCAATCGATGTTTGAAGATAATCAATGTTTAAATTTAAAAGAAAATCAATGTTCATAACAACAATCGATGTTCTAATGCAATTGATGTTTAATATTCAGTAATCGATGGGATATTAAAACAGCAATCGATGTGTCATTTCGACTGGACAAAATACAACGTCGTCAGTCGAAGTTAAACATCGGATATGACGAAGTGGAACTTTGTATAAAACCGATGATAATGCTGTCGGTTGAAGTGAACTTCGTATATAGCTTCGAATATGATGAAGTTAGCTCGTATATGACAAAGTTGGACTTCGAATGATCATGACTAAAAATATGCATGACAAAGTGTAGCTTCGTATATGACGAAGTGGGCTTCGGATATGACAAAGTATAGCTTTGGATATGACGATGTTAGCTTCGTATAAGACAAAGTAAGCTTCGACTGAACATGATCAAAACATGCATGACAAAGTTGAAACTTTGTAAATCTGAAGTGATAATGCAAGAATATATTGTATTCATGGGAGAAATATGATATAAAATATATTAATGATATTTTAGGGTAAACATGGGCTTTGTTATCACCAAAATAGAAGGATAAAATATAGGAGTGGTTCAACAATCTCCCCTTTTTGGTGATGACAAAACTCATGTGATGAAAGTTAGATAATCAAAGCATGAAATAAACAGAAAATTCATAATTAAGAATACTCTCCCCCTTTTTGTCAATAACCATAAAGGTAGGATCTTACCATTTTGCTTTCACCTCTTTTGTAGGGACTTCTTACCCATGTGTTGTGAGCTTTAAGGAGAGGGGTTGAACAATATGTTTGTCATGAATTTTCATCTCCCCTTTTGTGTATACTCCCCTTGAATGTGAGGCTCCCCATTGATGTAAGGCTCCCCCTTAGTGTATGGCTCCCCCTTATTGTAAGGCTTAATGAATATTCAATCTTCTTATGATCTTGACTCTGTCAACACCTATTGTTGTACTGCCACTTGTGGTGTTTGATCTTGTTGTTTCTTGACATATCCACTTGTTGTTTGTCAAGTATTCAAGAGTTTTACCTGCATTGATCTTAAAAAGAGAAAACTTGCAAAACCGTGTTAGTAGCATTGTATCAAATACAAATCTGTGGCTACTCTCTCTTTAGATTTGAGTTGGATGAAGAGCTGGCAGTCACCAATGCTTTGAGCATCTTTTGTTACTGATGCTCTAAGGCTATCCTGCAAACAACTTATTCAGAAGTAGGTACCCAAATCTTTTTGGGTCCTTGATAGTTAGATGCATCAAAATATGCTTTCGGAATCCATACTAAGTGCCTAGTTGTGCAGGGTTTACTGTGTGGCCTAATTTATTGCAATGAGAACAACAATGAATGTGATTTGTTTTGCAGGCCTTATTGTCTTTGTGATGTTTGTTTAGAACATGATTTTTAGCATCCTTCTCTTTTGAGAGCATTTGTTCATTATAGGGGCCTTTTTCTAAGATATCTTGGTTTCTTTCACAAATTTTAGCAATGGATATTTTTTAGGAGACTTAATTTGTTTTCCTTTTTCAGGAGGTTCGTATCCAAGACCTTGTTTATTATTGCCAGATTTTGAGCCTTTTAAGCATAGAGCTAGAGATGTTTTGCCTTTTGTTAATTTTCTAACTGATTCTTTTAAATAAAGATTTTCTTCAGTTATAGTTTTCAATGTTTCTTCTAACTCTAATTTTTCATTGTTCTTACTCTTTAAATCTTCATTCAAAAGATAGTTATTATTTTTACTTCCTTTAATTGTGTTTCAAATGTTCCATTTCTGATTTAAGATCAGAATTAGTGTTTTTTAAGCAAGTAAGATTATTTTTCATATTTTTTAATTCTTTTACAACACCTTTATGTTTTTCATAAAGTTCATTAAAGACATCTTCTAAGTCTTCAGACATTGACCCTGAATCAGTGCAAGAATTAAAAGATGGGTCAGAATATACCTCATGTAATCCTGCTATGAGGGCTAGATTTAACTGATCTTTTTCTGAGTCCGAGCTTGATGAATCTGAAGTGGAGACTTCTTCATTCTCCCATGTAGCTGCCATGGCTCTCCTTTTGAAATTCTTGTGCTTTTCATCACTTCTTTGCTTTTTCTTGGATTTATCTTGTTGACTAATTTTCTTGAGTCTTAGACAATCTAGCCTTAGATGTCCAGGCTTCCTACATTCATAACAAACTAGTTCCTTTTTCTTTTTGTCTTTCTTCTAGATCCTCTTGATCTATTCTTCTTCTTCTTAAGGATCTTCTGAAGCTTTGACAGGACATCATCAACATAACTATCTTCAGAACCTACATTTTCTGAACTAGAAGAAGAAGAGGAGGAAGGAGCAGCTATGACTTTAAAAGCATTAGTGACATTTTTCTTGGATGTGCTTGCAGATAGTCACTCCATGTTGATTTCATGTGCCATCAATGATCCAATAAGCTTTTCTAATGACATAGTTATCAGGTCATTAGCTTCTTCGATGGCTGTCACTTTGGGTGTCCACTGGTTTGGTAGCGATCTGAAAATTTTTCTTACCATATCCCTAGTGTTGTATATCTTTCCAAGTCCTACAAGACCTTTAGTTATGTCAGTAAATCTGCTATACATTGGGTAATGGTCTCACCTATCAGCATTTGAAACTTTTCATATTGTGTAACCAGGATATCAATCCTAGTTTCCTTCACTTTGTCGGTTCCCTCATATGTGAACTTTAGCTTGTCCCACATTTCCTTGGCTGATTTGCTTGTTGAGATCCCATTGAATTCACTTCTTGTCAAAGCACAGCAAATGAGGTTCTTGGCTTTACTGTTCTGTGAGAGCAATTTTCTATCATTGTTTGCCCACTCCTCTCTTGGGTTGAGAACTATCAGATCTCCTTCTTCAATGATAGTCCATAGTTGATAATCATAACCCTAGAGGAAAAACTCCATTCTTGTTTTCCAATAGTTCTAATCTTCTCCATCAAACAAGGGTGGTCTATTGACAGATTGGCCTTCAGCAAATCTTTGAGCCTACCATTGATTTTTGCTCTTTAGATCGTGAGATCTACTTGCTTGAAGAGACTTGGCTTTGATACCATTGTTGGCCCGCGGATGTCGCAGATGGCAGTAAGGATGGCTTGGGGGGGGGAGGTAAATAAGATAATCTGAAAGTACAGATAAAAATCACCACTTGAAAACTTGGGTTAGTGAATGTAGTTGTGTGATGTAGGTAGAGTAACAGTGCAGAAGCAATTTAAACAAATAATCACACAAATGAACACAAATAATTTTATCCTGGTTCGGCACTTCTCAAATGGAAGACCTACGTCCAGTCCCTAAGAAAATCTTCAGATTTCACTAACCAAGGTACAATCCCCCCAAGGATATACAAACCCCCAGCTCTCCGCTGGTTCTCTTCCTTTCCGAGTAGGAAGGAAACTCACTTCTGTTATAAGTCAAGAAGTCACCCTCCTGGAACAAACCCTAGTGCGGTTCTGCTAGACTTAAACCCCTAGTGGGGTTTTGCTGACACAAACCCCAGCTAGGTTCTTGCCTTAACACAAGAAGAACACTGAGTACAGTCCCTCAGCTGGACAGACACCCAGCACTTCAGCTGGTCTTCTCTTCACTCTTGAAGAGAAAAAACCCTTGCTCTTCTTTAAGGAAGAATTAACAAGCTGTGGAGTTCAAGTTCTAAAAAAGGAACTTAGCTTGCTTGATCTCTAACAGCAACCAGAGAGCTAAGATGATTACAAGATAAATATAATGAAACTTAAACCCTCAGCCCATAGACTCTCCCTAGATGCACAATGATACATAGAGAGAGTGAAGAGAGAAAAGAAGCTTGAATGCTTGAAGACTTTAGTTCGTTGCTTGTGTGCACACTTCTTCTGGGCTCAAGATTTTTCTCTCTTGCTTTGAGTGTGATAGCGTTGAGGCTTCTCACTGGATGTACATTCTTTGAATGATTTTCAGGTATGCTCTACATTTTGTTCTTCATAGACTTCATCCTTATATGGAGGAATAAGAGATCCGTTGATAGATGGCCGTAGGAGTTCTTGGATCCGTTGAGACTCTTTCTAGCCCTTGTTGTTCTTCTTCTTATTCTTCTATCTTTGTGTCTAATGGATGCTTCCTTCAGTCATAACGGATTCCTCATGTGAAACCTAGACTCCTGCAAACATTAATGCAAGGAAGAGAATGTTGGACTAGAGAAGTCTTCTGACAGAAAGCCCATACCTCTTTTCTTTCTTTTTGTCTATATTTTCTGCTGACATCTAGACATGTTAGGTGAGACCCTATTTCCATGTTTCCTGCTCAGAACTACCCGGAAGGATGGACATCAAAAAGATCTTCAGTCAGACAGAGAAATATAAAGATAACATGTGAAGTACATATGAACTTTCATTTGGCGCCACAAACATTTTGAAACATTTGAAATGTAGAGGCAATTGATGTTTAAGTATAATAGTAATCGATGTTTCAGAGGCAATCAATGTTTCATAAAGTAATCGATGTTAATAAGGGCAATCGATATAAAAGACAATCAATGTTTAAATATAATAGTAATCGATGTTTCAGAGACAATCAATGTTTCATAAAGGTAATCGATGTTTAATAAGGGTAATCGATATAAAAGACAATCGATGTTTAAATATAATAGTAATTGATATTTTAAGGTAATCGATGTTTAAGTGAAGCAATTGATGTTCTAATGCAATTGATGTTTAAATGAAGCAATCGATATTTGACGGCAATCGATGTTTAATTTAAAAGACAATCGATGTTCATAATAGTAATCAATGTGAATGAAGAGCAATCAATGTTTAAGGGAAGCAATCGATGTTCTAATGCAATCGATGTTTAAATGAAGCAATCGATGTTCTGATGCTATCAATGTTTAAATGAAGTAATTGATGTTTGAAGAGAATTGATGTTTAAATTTAAAAGACAATTGATGTTCATAACAACAATAGATGTTCTAATGCAATCGATGTTTAATATTCAGTAATCGATGGGATATTAAAACAGCAATCGATGTGTCATTTCGACTGGACAAAATACAACGTCGTCAGTCGAAGTTAAACTTCGGATATGACGAAGTGGAACATTGTACAAAACAGATCATAACGTTGTCGGTCGAAGTGAACTTCGTATATATCTTCGAATATGACGAAGTTAGCTTCATATATGACGAAGTTGGACTTCGAATGATCACGACTAAAAACATGCATGATGAAGTGTAGCTTCATATATAACAAAGTGGACTTCAGATATGACGAAGTATAGCTTCGGATATGATGAAGTAAGCTTCGACTGAACATGATCAAAACATGCATGACGAAGTTGAAACATTGTAAATCTGAAGTGATAATGCAAGAATATATTGTATTCATGGAGAAACATGATATAAATATTAATGATATTTTTTAATATATTTAGGGTAAACATGGGTTTTGTTATTATAAAAATAAAAGGATAAAATATAGGAGTGGTTCAACATCTTCTGCCTCATCTTGCTCAGATGCTTGTCCTCCCTCTTTGTGCTCCTACTGCTCTACTTTCTCTAATCCTCCTCTTTCTTCTTGCGGCGGCCCTCTACTCTGATTAATTGGCTCTACTTGACCAAGGTGTGATAAGAGGTATTTATAGCCTCTTGTACCCACCTCGTATCTTGGGATGTGTGGGCACAAAGATTTAGGTCCTTTTGTACATCTTTGAAGGTGACGTATCTGTAGACACCCGGTTTTGACTAATGGGTTGAACCACTTCTCTTGTTGTATTAGTGGGCCCCTAATTGGTCACTCACCTTGAGCCCATCAGTTGCTTTGCTTTGAGTCCTTTAAACCATTAAAATACCTTGAAATCTCGAGATTTATCACTTGAGAGAGTCCTTGGGGCATGATAACTCTTGTTCTATCATGTAGTTGGGTGATAATTTTCAAATAAAGCGGATTTATTGTCGCGACGCCTTGTGGCGCCGCATCTCTAGTCGCGACAGCTCTGGCGGCCGCGATTGTCATGCACGTGGGCAATGCGTTGCGTCCACCGCACCGTCTAGTCGCGGCTTACGTCGCGACATGCGAACTCGCCCTCCGCACGTCGGTCTACGGACCTACTCGCGAGCGCAATCTTATTCTCTGTCTTGCTTCAACTTAATCCTCCTTTGAGTTAACTTAATCCCAAGGATTATCCCCCCTTGGGGCGGGATCATAGCCTAGGGACTCTTGTGAGGATCCCCAAGGACTCTCAACCCAATTTTTATAGGGCTTTATCTCCTATTATGATTTTAAAAACCTTTTTGAAGAGATAATATCACTAATTCTTATCCCAAGCTCTATATAAGCAAGGCCCCTCCTTAAGGACGGGGAGAGCCTCATTACCATCCCGAAGGGCTGCCGAAATCTCCTCTGATCTATACTTAGCACCACAGCCACCCATTTTGCCATTCTCCCTTCACATTCCACTCCTCAAAGCCACTCTTCCACCATTAACGGAGCACGGAGCGTAAGAAGGGTGACCCCGACGACCTCCTGGAGCTCTTGCACATCCTAGGAGCCGCACTCACGCCAGGGAGTCGCCCCAATGGGGCTCATTTTCTTCTCCTTTCTCTTCTTATTTCTACATGCATTTTTGCGTTATTTTAGATAGAGCATTTCCCTATCTACCCACGTTTTTTCCCATACCCATAGGGGTTCAAAACCACCCCAGGTGCGTTCCCGCCATGATCTCCCATTTCTCTCCATTTTTAGAATAGATACTATGCTTCACATATTCTAATAGGGTGTTTTTGTTGTGATTTTCTTTGGTTGGCAGGCAAGTGAAGCGGCGCACATTGTTGATTGTGCAATTCCGTTGTCTAGAGTTCCTTGCACATATCAACAAGCTCACCTCCTCTAAACTGTCTCACAGAATTAAAATCACAAAAAGGAACTAGCACAATGGTGAGAACAGGTCATATCCACGGAGAGGCAGAATAGAATTTGAATTAAACTACTTTGACTTGAAATCTCTATCGACAATGCGTTTAAAGTGAATGTGTAAATGACACTGATCAAATCCCTCACAAACTTCTCAGCTCAAACTTAATAAAAGAACAAGTGAATTGAGAACCAAAAGTTGGTATCACTGTACCCTCACAGCTCGAGGGATCAAACAAGCAAACAGAAAGCTTAACTAGAAATTAATGAATCAATGTACCCCTATAGCTCAGGGGATGAACAATCAACATTCTCAACTCTCCACAAACATCAATCATAATGAGACAATGAAAAGGAACGCAACCAAAAATTAAAGTTGAGATCATCAAGAACTATAGGAATATCAAATTACTGTACCAGAGATGATGACAAAATCAATAAAGAAAACATTACAAAAACTATGGACAGCACATCATACTCCCAATCTGTCCAGGGGATAAAAGCAGAACACTAATAGAATAGAAAACTCAAACTAACAATTGCAATAGATCGAATTCTGGAACATAAAGAAATGGAAGATTTATGCATCTATCTCTCAACAGCCCTCACAGCTCTCACACAAGAAAATACACAAATAAACCTACCTCCCTGTAGCCGAACTCCCCAAAATCTGAACTCCCAGCCAAACTCCGATTCCGAACATTAGAAACAAAATTCAGATGAAATGTTCAAATCTCCCGGGTGCCAAACCACATCCCAATCATTCTCAAAAGTACAGAACAAAAATCCCCAAGATGAATACAACAAGAACAATGAAAGAGAATCTGGATTGATCTACCAGCACAGAGGAAATGAGCTAAGGCAATAGAAATAGAAGAAGCAAACTCCACTGAATCGGATTCCTCACATACTGAACTAGCTAAACTTGAACTGTGGAAGAACAGGAAAACTAAAATTAAATCCTAGAAATCAAACTCGCCAAGCCTCTGAACTGAGCAAGGAAAATTACAGAGACAAATTGAAAGAGAAATTCTTAAGAACTTCTCCGCTCTCGAACTGGCCAAGATTATCCAACCCCATGCTCTGCTAAATACAGGAAAGAAAGAACAGAAGAAAGTACAAGAAATAAAATCCCTAAGAATTTCTACTGGCGAATCCCAAGAACAAGAACACGAAGAACTCCAATTTTCCCAAAAGAAATCCACTGGCTAACCTAACAGAACTGAAGAAAAAAAAATTACATGAAGAAAAAAAACTAAAAACTCCGAACCAGCAACCCTCCTCTGCTTCAACCAGCCGAACCAGAAGGAAGGAACAACATAAAAGAAACTTAAAAATTCTAAGAACTCCCACACTCGAACTCTCTGCTCCAATGGAAAGAAAAAACAGGAATAGTAAACTAAAATTCCTAAAATTCTAACCAACCAACCACCGGAGAGGAGGGCCTTGGGGTCTTCTTATAGGTACCCGGGCATCCTGCTTCCTCTTCAGCTCCGCACCGGATCGCCACCTCAGCACACACCCATATCGCCAGCTCACTAGGTCGCACACACGGGATCTGCTCCCGCCGTGCACAGCTCGCACACACAGCAGCCAGCGCCATCGCCAGATCTGGTCTTCTTGGCCGCGCCACACCGCCTGCATCGCCAGCCCACTTCACACCGCACCAGGCGCACCCAGCACCAAATCCACCCGCCAGCACCATCCACAGCAGCCCTTCCTGCATCGCCTGGGCTCATCCCAGCTCCCATCACAGCCCGGCACACACGGGCCTGCCCAGCCTCTTGGCCGCGCCCTGGCCCACGCCGCACAGCACCGAACCCAGCCCACCTGGCTCCGGCCTTCACCGCACACCAACAGGGGTGCCTGCATCGCACCTGGCCGTGTCGCACCAGCACACATCGCATGCGCCTGCGCCGCCTTGCACAACCGGCCCAGCATCGCAGCATCAGCCGCGCACAGCGCCAGGCGGCCACAGCTCCGAGCTCCGCACAGCTCCAGGCTGGCCGCCCAACAACCAGCGCCGCCCTGCTCTCCACAAACCAAGCTCCAGGCGCTTCCAGTAGCTTCCGACCTGGAGAAGAATTAAAAGGATAAGGTTAAGAAAGGGTTAAGTGGGGTACGTGGCTGGATTTGGTGTGGTGAGAAAAATGAATTTAAAAAGTGGGGTATGTGGCTTGATTTGGTAAGGGGTATTTAGTTAAAAGTTTTATTTATTTATTTATTTATTTATTGGGATTTAGGTGATTTATCTATTTATTAAACTAAAGTTTATCTATTAAAAGAATATTTACAAAAAATTTATTTATTTACAAATGTCTTTTATTTTTCAAAGTAAACTTGTGAAAAGAAAACTAAATATGATTAGTCAAAAAGAAACAGTAACTGTTGAATGAGAATTTAACAAGTGCATTCTACCCGAATATCACCTAATATGTTCAAAATGTATTTATAGATGAAATGAGAATTACAATCAAATTGCACATTATTTATGGACACTGATGTCTAAAATTAACTAAATGTATGAAATTTAACCCGAAAAATTATACAGTTATCACTCCCCCCTACTTGAACATGCTAGTCCCCTAGCAATAAAATTATTCCAAATGTAGGACTAGAAGATGTAATATCTCATGCTAACCAGCCATCATGTAAAAGATTCATGTAAAGACACGTCTTTCCTAATTGTAAAGGCTTATGGCAAGAAATTAGTGCACAAGTGATAGCTCATAAGAGTTCACATCAGCCCTTTTGAAGCTCTCTGCCTCAGCTAGTAATTGAGCTAGATTAATTCGAGGGAGAAGAAAAGAATTGTGGAATAAGATCCTTGCTCAGTCAGATCTGGTTGTTTCTCTCAGTTCCATTCTGCTCATCTTCCTTGAGATTATTTCTCTGAGTTGAGGACTTTTCTCCCTTTATTTGCACTTTGTGCACTCAGATTTTTTTTCTTTCTTTTCATCCATAATGCTGCACAACCCATCACTTTTCAAGAGTAGCGAGTCCAACTTTACTCAGATCCGGGGCATTTTTCATGGATATTTTTTTCTTTTTTCTTTGCTTTTGCTTTTGCTTTTCTTTCCTCTTGAGGGAAGGATGGACAGTCAGGTTCCTTGATCACATTCCTTCACTTCCTTTGCAATTCACTTAAGGGGAGGGGAGAAAACCAATCGCCTCTCTCCTACTAGCCTTGACAAAATTGCTACATTCGGGTTCAGCTAGTCTAAGTGGCTGTGTAGTGTGTATGAAAACTTCTTGCCATAAATCCTTACATAAGGTAGACAAGAGGTACATGTAGTCATTTACTAGATGCTATCTAACATGGATGTTTGCAAAGGAGTGTGACAACCACAAAATTTTAATGGTTAAAGATCAGACACATAGTCTATGAAATGACAAGAATTTTTATTCAAAGATTTATTTAAAGATGAAACATTGTGAAATTTTTATTTTTCTATGTACAAGCTAAGAAAATGAAATGAAGCATGGATGGGGTGGAGACTATGAATGCATGCTTATTCTACCTTTCCCCCCGACTTATTCACAGGAAAGGAAAGTAAGACAAAGAATTACCTGATGAAGGAAATCTGTACACTTGGGTTGCCTCCCAAGAAGCGCTAAGTTTATCGTCTTCAGCCAGACGCAATTAGGCTTCATTTGGCTCAGCTAGCTTGGTAGAATCAATTTTTACAGAAGATGGGCTTTCAAAGAAATGCTTTAACCTTTGCCCATTGACAGTGAATGAATATCCAATTTTTTGGTCAAGAATAATGACAGCACCATTATCACAAGCTTTGAAACAGTGTAAGGACCATCCCATCGGGACTTCAAATTTCCACGAAGCCTAGAATTAAATAGCCAGACCTTATCATGCACTTGAAAAATTTTCTATGAATGTGTTTGTCATGGAATGCTTTGTCTTTGGCTTTATAGATTTTTGGCTTTGGCTTTGGATTATTCTCTCCTTAAACCCTAGAGCACAGGGTTGGTCTACTACTTCTTTCTCACAAGCTTCCTCCAAGGAGTCTACCACTAGACAACTTCTCCTTCATCCTGATGCCCAGATGCCTTAAAAATGTTGATACTAACCTGCTCATCCCCAAATGATATATCCATCATCCCGGTAGCACAATTAATGTTGGCTCTAGCTGTGGCCAAAAAGGGTCTACCCAAGATGACTGTGGACTGAGTTAAATCTTGAGGAGTGTTCATGTCCAGAATGATGAAATCGGCAGGGAAGTAACACTCATTGATTTTTATGATAACGTCCTCAACTAAGCCTTTAGGAGTGGTGACAGAACGATCGGCTAGTTGAAGGACAACAGAAGTGGGTTTCAATTCTCCTAACTTGAATTTCTCAAAAATGGCATAAGGTAGGAGATTGACACTGGTTCCCAGATCCACAAGACTGCTCTCAAAAGTGACTCCACCGATGGTGCAAGGAATTAGTGGAGTGCCTGGATCCTTGAGCTTTTTAGGGAGTTTGTTCAAGATAATGGCACTCACAGTTTCTGGAAGAATGATTGTTTCAGTTTTATTTCTCATTTCACGTTTTGGAGTGCACATTTCTTTTAAGAATTTGGCATAAGCAGGCACATGCTTAATGGCATCAAGGAGAGGAATGTTGACATGAACTTGCTTAAACAATTCCAAGAGTTCTTCATTATCAGTTTGTTTGTTTTTGGATTTTGGCTTTAATGCTTTAGGAAAAGGAACTCTTGGAATGTAGCAGCTTGGATCCTCATTGGCTTTGATTTTGTCTAGAGGTTCTTCAATCATTTTCTCTTTTCCCTTGGATTTTTCTTTTTCAATATTTTCTTCACTCTCTTCCTCAATCTCAATTTTATTTTCTTTATCCTCATTCAATGTTGACATGTGAGGGTGAGGATTTGTTCTGATTTTCCCACTTCTTAAGGTTAACACAGCTTTCACATTTTCTACTTGGGAGCCCCTAGCTTGGGTAGGAGGATGGTCCTCTTGTATAGGTTGATTTTGAAATTGTGGTGCTGGAATATTCTGGACAAAAGCTTGTTGTTGGTTTTGTGGTGGAGGTACATTTGGTCTAACAAGTGGTGGTCGGTACCCCTGCCCTGATGGTATTGATAGAATCCGGGAGGGTTGTTCCTTGGGTTTGCTACAGCTTGACATGGTAACTGACCAGTCTCCCTCCTTTGACATACATCAGCAATTTGAGACTCTATCCTTGCCAAATTTTGTTGAAAATTTTGAGTTTGAGTTTGATATTGAGTTTGTTGTTCTTGCACAGTTTGGCACAGAGTCGCCATCATATTCTGGAGTTGATTCATTTTATCATCCCAATTAGGTTGAGGAGGTGGTGGTTGATATGAAGGTTGTTGGAAATTTGTATGAGCAAATTGATTGGAATTTTGACATCTTTGGACTTGTGGAGGTTTGGAGTTAGAAGATTGGCCAAATCCCGAATTTTGATTGGGATAGGATTGACCGTACATGGATTACTTGAAGGTAGGTTGGGAAACTTGTTCAGATTGATTTTTCCATGAAAAATTTGGATGGTTTCTCCAACCAGGGTTGTATGTGTTGGAGTATGGATCATAGGAGGGTTTTTGAAAACCTTGTGCAGCTTGCACTTGTTCTTGAATGAAAGGGGGTAATTGGGCAGTAGTGGGACAAGCATTGTGGGGTGAGCTGGGCTAGCACACATAGTACAAGTGTCAGGTTGTTGAGAAATTTTGGGTGTGGTTTGCCCAGTCAAAGATAATAATTGATCGAATTTTTGTTCCCACTTCTGTTCCAACTTCTGATCAAGTTTAGCTATCAGATCTTCTACCCTAGAGTCTGGTTCTCCTCTTCCTCTTACTTCATACATCCCTGCCTTCTTTATGGGTCCTAATGCTCTCTCATAAGAGTAGAGTGAGGCATGATTGATAGAATTCTCACTTAATGTCTCAAACAGATTATATGCCTCATCCTCACTCTTAGTCATGAATGCTCCCCCACACGAAGCATCAACCATTTGCCTATTCGATTCAGTTAAACCTTCATAAAAAGCTTGAACTATTTGCCACCTCGACAAACCATGATGGGGGCATTTTCTAAGCAACTCCTTTAGTCTTTCCATGATTCATGCATTAATTCTCCCGGGTGTTGGAAAATCCAGTGATTGCTCTTCTCATGGTGTTTGTTCGGCCAATCGGGTAAAACTTCTTTAAAAATTCCTGCTGCATTTCTGGCCAAGTTGTGATAGCTCTCCCTATGGTTCCCAACCAATATTTGGCCTTGTCTTTTAAAGAGAATGGGAATAGGGTCAATCTCAAGGCATTTTCAGAGAAGTTTTGGATCCTCACAGTGGAACAAATCTCTAAGAATTCATCTATATACCTATAAGGATCTTCATTGGATTGCCATAAAAAGATGGCAGCATCTGAATGGTTCCTGGTTTGATCTCAAAATGATTTGCCGAAATTTCCGGCCTGATACAAGTAGCAGGTTGATAGTCAGAAGGAATGAAGTATTCCTTCATTTGTCTGGGTGCAGCCTCTTCCAAATTTCTAACAACTTGGTTCTGGTTTTGATTGGCCATCCTATGAAAGAATCTTTCTATCTCGTCTATAGGTTGAGCCAAATCTAAATTTTGGGAGCGTCTACCAAGCATGCACAGATAAAAAGCCTTCTGTTTTTGATTTTTGAATTTTTTAAGATTTTTATTGATTTTTGATGAATTTTTAAACAAACACAAACAAACAAACACTTTCAAATCAAATTAACCTAACACTAAGTGTCCCTTGGACTTATGTTATTTTCTCAAAATCAGATTTATGCTTGCTTAAATCCAATTCTAACTCTTCTTGTACCGGCCAGGTAAGAGGTGGAGTAGAGGGAGGCCCCCCTTGCTTTCGCAAGGACCCAATTAAATAACCTCTAGCTCACTTAAGCGTAAGCTTTTTAACCTCTAATCCTAGACACCGGACTAAAAGAGAAGTCTTAGAATTAAGAAAGAACAAATCTAATTATGAACCCTAGGGCCAAGTCTACTGATTTTTATTGAAAGTTTGGGCAAATGCAAAGATGTGAAAATTTTTGTGATTTTTGGGCAAAGGAAAGGGTGATGAAATCCCTCACCTTATCTTTTTATTCTAATGGGTTAAGCCCTTAAACAGTCCCTTTTTCAAATATGAAATGCAAAGATCAAATTTGAAACAAGTGTTTTCTAATGCTAAGTCTAATGCATGAAACAAGTGGTGGAAGTCTTACCTTTCCCCCGCTCTCTTCAATGCAAGAAAAAAATGAAATGACAATTAAAATGATGAATGTCCTAAAACATGTGTTTCTAATCTTGAGAGGATGGAAATTTTATTTACAAACAAACGGCTAACATGAAAGAGCGATTTGAATTTTTTTTTTAAATTTCAGATTTTTTTAATTTTTATTTAGTTTTTGAACTAAATGAAATGAAGGTAAGAAAATATAAAGTGGTACTATAAACTAATTTCAAACCACACAAACCACAAAAAGTCCAATTATTACATGCCAACTGAAGAGAAATCTCTATACAAGCACAGAGAGTACAAGAAATCCTCACTACAAGCTTCTCTCACACTCCCCTATCTAAAAGACTGAATTAAAAACAAGAGGGAAAAGAAATCAGCAAGCTCCTCCAATGGGCTTCAAATGACAAGCCCAAATCTCCAAGTCCCTCTTTTTGCAAATCTGAAATGAAAACCCACTCACAAGTCAATGAAAGGCCCAATGTAAATGAAATCAACTAAAGCAAATCTAAATCAAACTCTAATGCCTCCCCGGCAACGGCGCCAAGATGAACGCACGACTTTGTTGACTGTGCACTCTCGTTGTTCAAAGTTCATTACAAGTAATTCGTTGTAAGTTTATGAACAAATCGATGTGAAAGACAAGTCGTTGTGAGTTCTAAAGAAATCGTTATGAATACTTATAGAATCGTTGCGACAGGCAAGTCGTTACGAGCTTCTAAAGAAATCGTTACGGTAACTTATAGAGTCATTGTGACGAGCAAGTCGTTACGGGCTCTAAAGAAATCGTTACGGTAACTTATAGAGTTGTTGTGACGAGCAAGTCGTTACGGGCTCTAAAGAAATCGTTATGAGCATGACTTATGAAATCGTTATGTGAAGAGTCGTTGCACATTTGTAAACAAATCGTTGTGAGAGCAAATCGTTGTCTCACTTAAGAAGTCGATGTGATCACATGAAATCATTATGCAAGGAAATCGTTATGCAAGGAAATCGATATGAGGGCAAATCGTTGTGGCTATAAAAGGAATCGTTCTGAGATCGATTTCTTAACAAATCGTTATGGCCACTTAGCGAATCGTTCTGAGATCGATTTCTTAACAAATCGTTACGGCCACTTAGCAAAGTCGTTGTAGTGCTTTAAAAAATCAATTAAAACAAAATCGTTGTAGCGCTTATTAATTTTGGCACTTCAACTGAAATCGATGTATATTGATTAAACATCGATTTTATCTTTTTAGTGCGCCATATTGCATCAATGTGAGACTCAGCATTTTGCTATGAGATTGATGCGACACAGATGAAACAAAATATTCAAATTAAGTTACATCATAAATTTTATTATCACCAAAATACAAGAACAAATAGAGAGTGTTTCAACAATCTCCCCCTTTTTGGTGATGACAAAATTTATGAGAATTTTCTGACAAGAATATATATAAACATAGAGGATTCAGAAAATTCATACAAACTCTCCCCCTTTTTGTCACTAACCAAAAAGGAAAGATCTTACCATGGATTTCTCTCCCCCTTTGAGAGAATTTCTTACCATAGAGGGGTTCAACAATAATAGTTGATAAGGAATGACTCCCCCTTAATCTATGCTCCCCCTGAATGAGGGACTCCACCTGAATGAAACTTGCAAATAATTGTTAGCAATAAAGACCAATTCAATTTTTGTGACTACTCTTTCTTCAGATGTGATTTGAATGAAGAGTCTGCAGTCACTCCTGCCTTGAGCATCCTTGGTTTTTTGATGCTCCAAGGCTAACCTGCAAAAAAAATTACTCAAAGGTAGGTACCCAAAACCTTTTGGGTCCTTGATGGTTAGATGCATGAAAATATCCTTTAGGGATCCAAACTAAATGCCTTATTGTGCAGGTGTTTACAGTGTGTCCTAGTTTATTGCAATGAGAACAACAATGAATATAGATTGTTTTGTTGTTCTTATTTTCTTTGTGCTGAGTTTTTAGAACGAGATTTCTATGACCTTTTTCTTTTACAGGGGCCTTTTTCTGGGGCATCTTGGTTTCTTTTACAAATTTTGGTAGGGGATATTTTTCTGGAATTATGGCTTGTTTTCCTCTTTCTGGAGGTATGTATCCAAGCCCTTGTTTGTTATTTCCAGATTTTGATCCTTTTAGGCATAGGGCTAAAGATGTTTTCCCCTCAGTTAATTTTCTAACTGATTCTTTTAAATACATATTTTCTTCAGTTAGAGTTTTTAATTTTTCTTCTAACTCTAACTTCTCATTATTCTTGCTTTTCAAATCTTCATTTAAAAGATAATTTTTATCTTTACATTCTTTTAATTGTTCTTCTAGTTTCTCCAATTCGGATTTAAGATCAGAATTGGTGTTTTCCAAGCAAGTAGAGTTGTTTTCAGATTTTTTACTTCTTTTACAACCCCCTTATGTTTTTCATACAGTTCATTAAAGACTTCTTCTAAGTCTTCTAATTCTGACCCTGAATCTGTGCAAGAATTAAAAAATGAGTCAGAATGTACCTCATCTAGTCCCACCATGAGGGCTAGATTTACCTGCTCCTTTTCGGAATCTGAGCTTGATGATTCTGAGCTTGTGACCTCATCATTTTCCCAAGCAGTCGCCATGGCTTTTCTTTTAAATTTCTTGTGCTACTTCTTGGGCTTATTAGTTTGACCAATCTTCTTGAGCCTTGGACAGTCTGGTCTCAGATGTCCAGGTTTTCTGCATTCATAGCAGACTAGTTCTTTCTCCTTTTTCTCTTTCCTTTGAATTCTTCTTGATCCGTTTTTCTTCTTCTTCCAAATCTTCTGAAGCTTGGACAATACTTTATCCATATTACAGTCTTCAGAATTTGCATCCTGGGAACTAGAAGAAGAGGTGGAAGGAGTAGCTACAACTTTAAGAGCATTAGTACATTTCTTCTTAGATGAGCTTTCAGATAATCACTCCATATTTATTTCATGTGCCATGAGAGAACCTATTAAATTATCAATTGATAATTTAGTTAAATCATGGCCTCTTCTATAGCAGTTACCTTAGGTGTCCATGAAATAGTTAAGGACCTAAGTATTTTTCTAACGTTTCTTCAGTAGAAAGAATTCTTCCAAGAGAATTTAAACCGACTACTATACTTGAAAATCTATTATACATAGTAGTAATGTTTTCATTTAGAAGTATTTTAAATTGCTCATATTGAGAAATAAGAATATCTATCCTAGTTTGTTTTACTTTATCTGTTCCTTCATAGGTTATCTGCAATTTATCCCATATTTCTTTAGCAGATTTATATGCAGAAACTCTACTGAACTCTCTTTTAAATAGAGCACAACATAGATAGTTTTTAGCCTTAAAGTTTAGAGATAGCTTACTTTTATCAGCTGCTGTGATGGCAGTAGTGCCTTCAACTGGAACGATAATGAAATCACCTACCTCTATTACCTGCCACAGATCAAAGTCTATGCCTCGAATGAAGCATTCCATCCTCATCTTCCAATATTGACAGTCTTCTCCATCAAAGAATGGAGGTCTGGTGACTGATTGGCCTTCAGCATATCCTTGAGCTGCCATGGATCTTTGCTCTAAGATCGTTGGATCTTCTTGAAAGTTCAGAGACCCGCTCTGATACCACTTGTTGGCCCTTTGGTGTGCGGCAGCAAGGTAACCTAGAGGGGGGGGTGAATAGGATTTTTCTGAAATCTGAAATCAAAACGTAAACACTTAAAAGTTTGGTTAGTGTTAGTGTAATGAAGAGTGGCAGTGCGGAAGCAAAAGAATAATCACACAAAAGGACACAGGAGATTTATCCTGGTTCGGCCCTTCCCACATGGAAGTCCTACGTCCAGTCCCCAAGAAAACTCTTGGGATTTCACTAACCGAAGGTACAGTCCCCTTCAAGGACACTACAACACCCTGGATACCCCACCAGGTCTTCTTCTCTTTCCCGGCAAGAAGGCAGCCCACTTCATTTCTAGGCTCAGAAGCAAACCTACTTCTTTTACAGGTTCAGAAGTAACCTCCTAGAACAAACCCCAGTGCGGTTCTACTAGACTTCAACCCCCAGCTAGGTCCTATTGGTACAAACCCCAACATGGTTCTGTTAGACACTAACCTCTAGCTAGGTTACACACTGTATACAGTCCTACAGCTAGATAGAAATCTTTCTTAGAAAGAAAGATCAGACTGAGAGCTATTACAAGATGAACACTCAGGACTTAGCTCACAGTCACAGACTCTCCCCCAAGATTACAATGAGCACAGGAGAATGGAAGAGAATAAGGCTTGAAGGCGATGGAGACTTCTGCTTTGAAAGCTTCTGTAGATTTTTTGCTCGAGCTCTTCTCTCTTTCTCTGAGTGCTTGTGGGGTGAAGGTTCTTCTCACAGTTGTACACTCCTTGAAGGATTTTCAGGAAGGCTCTCTTTGATCTTCAGCAATGCTCCATCTTTTATATGAGCAGCTTGAATAGATCTGTTGAAGAGATCCGTTGGAGTTCTAGCCGTTGCTCATCTCCTCTTCATTTGTCTTAATCAGATTCTGATGGTCTTTGAGGTCTGTGAGCATGGAAGAAAGTGTTAGCATAAAAGAGTGTTTATGATAAACGATGCATAGTACTGTGCTTCTTCTAACATACTGAAAATAGTAGGTCAAATCTTTTTCTGACAAGATTATGCATGCAGCTTTTTCTGTCAGACAATATTTGACTTTTCAATGAGTGCCAAAAACACTTTCAAAATATTCAAGAGAAATCTATGTAATATGACTTACACAATCATTGTTCATTTACAAGTAAATCGTTGTAAGTTTATGAACAAATCGATGTGAAAGACAAGTTGTTGTGAGTTCTAAAGAAATCGTTATGAATACTTATAGAATCGTTGCGACAGGCAAGTCGTTACGAGCTTCTAAAGAAATCGTTATGGTAACTTATAGAGTCGTTGTGACGTGCAAGTCGTTACGGGCTCTAAAGAAATCGTTACGGTAACTTATAGAGTCGTTGTGACGAGCAGGTCATTACGGGCTCTAAGAAATCGTTATGAGCATGACTTATGAAATCGTTATGTGAAGAGTCGTTGATCATTTGTAAACAAATCGTTATGAGAGCAAATCGTTGTCTCACTTAAGAAGTCGATGTGATCACATGAAATCATTATGCAAGGAAATCGTTATGCAAGAAAATCGATATGAGGGCAAATCGTTGTGGCTATAAAAGGAATCGTTCTGAGATCGATTTCTTAACAAATCGTTATGGCCACTTAGCGAATCGTTATGAGATCGATTTCTAAACAAATCGTTATGGCCACTTAGCGAAGTCGTTGTAGTGCTTTAAAAAATCAATTAAAACAAAATCGTTGTAGCGCTTATTAATTTTTGCACTTAAACTGAAATCGATGTATATTGATTAAACATCGATTTTATCATTTTAGTGCGCCATATTGCATCATGTGAGACTCAGCATTTTGCTATGAGATTGATGCGACACAAATGAAACAAAATATTCAAATTAAGTTACATCATAAATTTTATTATCACCAAAATACAAGAACAAATAGAGAGTGGTTCAACAAAGCTCACAAGCATTCAAGCTCCTTCTCCTTTCTCCATTCTCCCTGTGCTTATTGTAATTCTTGGGGAGAGTTTTTGCTGAGAATTCCTGGGTAGAGGCCATTCTTGTAGAACTCTCAGCATTGGTCTTTCTCTTATAAGAAAGACATCTTGTCCAGCTGTAGGACTGTATACAGTGTAGAACCTAGCTAGAGGTTAGTGTCTAGCAGAACCTTGTTGGGGTTTGTACCAACAGAACCTAGCTGGGGGTTTAAGTCTAGCAGAACCACACTGGGGTTTGTACTAGGAGGTTTGCTTCTGAACCTGTAAAAGAAGTGGGCTGCCTTCTTGCCCGGGAAAGAGAAGAAGACCTGGTGGGGTATCCAGGGTGTTGTAGTGTCCTTGAGGGGGACTGTACCTTCGGTTAGTGAAATCCCAAGATATTGCTTGGGGACTGGACGTAGGACTCCTGTGGAGAGGAGGTCCGAACCAGAATAAATCTCCTGTGTCTTTTGTGTGATTGCTTATTTACTTCCGCACTGCTACTCTTCATCACAGTAACACTAACCAACTTTCAATTGTTAATTTCTCTGTGTGCTTAAGTTTCTATTTTAGATTTCAGAAAACCTATTCACCCCCCTCTAGGTTAGTTTGCTGCCGAACATTAAAGGGCCAACATACACCTCTTACCTGGACCCTAAAAGACCATTTCATTAGAGGACCCATTCAACTGGGAACAAGGGAGCCCGTGGTGGAGGAATTGTCTGGGTCGGAGAGTGAGGAAGAAGAGGAAGCTGCTAAAATTGAGGGGGTCTGTGAAGATTTTGGCCTTCTCTCGCTCTTTGATTATGACCTCCCATCTCCATATCCTTCATCTTCTCCCTCTTCTGAAGTGTGCTCGACACACGAGTTTTCTTCTCCAGCCACTTCCCTCCCCCTTCTTTCCCAACCTATCCTCCCTCCATTAGTCACCTGGCCAGTCAGGGCAACCTCGAGTCAGCAACTCATGGTTCTAAGCCTTGACTCCAAAAAAAAAAATGCCAATTTCAAAGGTGGGAATGTGAGGTCTCCATCGAGCATCCTTCCTCTGTGGAGTCTCCTCCGATCGGCCAGGGGCCGACTCTCTTCAGCCTAAACTCCAATTCTCGCCCGTCTAGAGGCACTTCTCCTGTACATAGTTTTGTACATAGTTAGATTCAGGTTGATGATCAGGTCTAGGGTCAGGTCTAGGTTTAGAGGAGTTTGGTCTCTCTCAGCCATGCATTCACAAGGAGAAGGATAGACAAGTTCCAGCCCGATATGTTTTGGCCTTGGCTAAGAGATGTGCTAAGTTAAGTTAAGTCCCAGAATTTCTTGAGAAACCAGCCCTTGTAGAAGCGGACTTTGTAGAAGGTGATTCAGTAGACGATGGTTTAGGAGTATATCTGCTAGATTTTGACGAGAAAGATGAGCCGAGAGATCTTGAGTCAGAAGAAGAGGACCCATTGAGCTTCTATGTGGATGGCACGAAGAAATTTGATGAGCCAACCATGGATGCGGATGAGCCAACCAAAAAGATCAACCTTGGCACCGAAAAATCCCCGAAGATAGTTTTCATTAGTGCCAACTTGAGCGTAGAAGAAGAAGAAACCATAATAGTTATCCTCAAAGAATTTTCCGATGGTTTTGCCTGGTCCTACGAGGACATGCCAGGGCTTGACACCTCTTTGGTCGAGCACCGTTTGGTCTTAAAAGCCGATGCAAAAGCCATTAAACAAAAGCTAAGGAGGCTACACCCCAAGCTTGCACTCACGATCAAAGAGAAGGTTGACAAGCTGCATAAAGTCAAATTCATTAGGGTTGTGCTTTATCCACAGTGGGTAGCTAACATCGTCCCTGTAATGAAGAAGGATGGTAGGGTTAGGATATGTATAGATTTCTGTGACCTTAATCATAATTGCCCTAAGGACGATTTTCCTCTCCCCCACATAGATGTCCCAGTGGACAATACTATCGGCTTTGAGATGTTGTCATTTATGGATGGTTTCTCTGGGTATAACCAGATCCGTTTGGTGGAGAAAGACTAGGAGAAAACTTCTTTCACCACACCATGGGGGACCTATTGTTATGTCGTGATGCCCTTCGGACTAAAGAATGCGAGAAACAACCTATCAAAGGGCAATGATGGCAATCTTTCACGACATGATGCATGTGCACATGGAAGTCTATGTTGATGATGTCTTGGTTAAATCTAGGACTCGACATGGCCATGCTGAAGTCCTCCGGGCAGTTCTCCAACGGTCTAGAGAACATAAGCTTAAGATGAACCCCAAGAAGTGTGTTTTCAGAGTATCCTCAGGAAAGTTGCTTGGGTTCATAGTTAGCAATAGGGGAATTGAAATTGACCCCAACAAGGCCAAAGCAATATCGACATGCCTCCTCCTAGAAATATCAAAGAAGTTAGAGAGCTGATTGGTAGACTTCAGTTTATTAACAGATTCCTTTCTCAACATTCAATCCACTGCAAGCCCTTCTATGAGATGCTTAGAGGAGAGGCTAAATTTGATTGAATGATAAGTGTCAAAAGGACTTTGACGAATTGAAGAGTTATCTTTTCAATCCCCCTGTTCTCGCTCCTCCAGTCCCGGTCGACCTTTATTGATCTACGTGTCAACCACTAAAGATTCCACTAGAGCAGTCTTGGCCCAAAACGACGATGAGAAGAAGGAGAGAGCGGTGTATTACCTATCCAAGTTGTTCAATGAAGCTGAGAAAAGGTAAACTGTCATGGAAAGGACATGTGCGGCCGTCGTCTGGGTTGCCCAGAAGTTGAAGCATTATTTCCTAGCTTACGAGGTGAAGCTTCTGGTGCGAATAGACCCAATTTGGTACTTGTTGGAGAAGCCTGTTCTGACTGAGCGTTTGATGAGGTGGCAAAGTTTCCTTAATCAGTTTGACATCACCTATGTGAATCAGAAGTCAATCAAGGGGCATGCCATTACCGAACATTTGGCCCACCATCCCTTACCTTCATGTTCTCCCGTTGATGAAAGCTTTCCAGATGAAGAGTTAGGAGCCATTATTGATGGTGAACCTTCATGGATACTTTACTTCGATGGAGCCCTCAATTCTAAAGGGAATGAAATAGGGGCAGTCCTCCTCTCACTGGAAGGGGTAGTGATTCCGCATGTTTACCAACTAACCTTCCCTGCCATGAACAATGTGGTCGAATACGAGGAACTCCTAGTTGTGCTGAAAATGGCATTATTGCTCGGACTTAAGGAGTTAAGGATAATTGGAGATTCGCAATTGATACTCCGACAGTCCTTTAGCAACTACCAGACCCGGGATCCCAAGTTGAAACCATACCAGGACTTGGTAGGAAGAGTAATCCGGGAGTTTAGGAAGCTCACTCTACTTCACACTCCTAGGGCTCAGAACTTTCTAGCAGATTCACTCGCTTCCCTAGCTTCTTCTCTCCCTATCCTGCTAGGGAGATCTTCTGAAACCATGTCCGTACAAAGATTGAAAATCCCTTCTCATGCTGATCCATGGTTCTCTCAACTCAAGTCTCCCTCCCTTCGAGTCCATGCACTTTCAAAAGAGCTAGAAATCGATCTCGATGATGGCCATCCCTGGTACTTTGACATTGAAAACTATATCAAAGTTGGATCCTTCCCTGATTTTGCCACTTCTTCTGATAGACGGGCCATTTGCCGCATCTCTAAACGTTACAGATCATAGGTGGCATTCTCCACAAGAAATCCCTCAGTGGAGTCTATCTTCGTTGCCTTGATGAGATCTAGTCTCAAAGCATTGTTGAAGCCGCTCACTCTAGTAATGTAGTGGCCATGTCAATGGTATAGCAATTGCTCAAAAGTTGCTAAGACACAATTCACTTTGCAGGAGCTTCACGACATGTAAGTAAATATGGTATTCATTTGCATCATTCATCTCCATATTATCCACAAGGTAATGGACAATCAGAAGCTACTAATAAAACTCTCATCAAAATCATAAAGAAAACTTGCAGATCTCACAATAATGTTGATTGGCCAGACTGCTTAGTTGGGGCTCTGTGGGCTTACCGCACCTCAGCCCGAACTCCTATGGGGAAAACCCCCTATGCTTTGACATACGGATCAAACGTGGTACTCCCATATGAGATCTTTGTCCCTTCACTTAGAGTTCAATTGGATTTCGAACTTGACCCCAGTCAACGTCGGAAGGCTTTATTAGCATAACTTGAACTCTTAGACGAAAGGCGAATGATAGTGGCCGACCATGCACAGTTTATCGTCAAAGAATTGCACATTTTTATGCCAAAAAAGTCCTTGAGAGAAATTTGAAGAGGGTGAAATGGTCCTAAAGCGCAAAGTCATTAAGGCACCACGTCCTAGGAGTAAATTGCAAGAGAATTGGGAGGGTCCATTCGTTGTCAAAGAAGCATACTCAAGGAACGCTTACAGGTTAGTAGATGCCGAGGGAATTGAGTTGTCACATCTGTGGAATGCAATCTACCTCAAGAAGTTCTACCCTTAGTCAGTCAGTCAAGTCTGTTTGTTCATCACTTGACAATGTCGTGGGTTTGAGACTCTGCTTTTTCCGCTTGGCCACTAACAAGGTAGGGTCTCTTCACACACCACATGATGTTGGAGTATTGACCATTAGCCAAAAAATCATAAGTATGCTTGGATGGTCTAATTAGGTCAATGTGACCTCTTTTCTCTTCTCACTCAGTCAAGTTTGGAAAAGGGGCAAACTACAAGTAGGGGACCACCCACTCTCACCTGAAAGACAAAGTCATAACAAACAGAGGCAATGAAAGAAATGCAAATGCAAAGGCAAAATGCCAAACCAATCCTAAATGGCAAAGAACAGCCAAAAGGTCAAAAAAGGGTAGCAAAAAGTACGTACCCAGAAAAAGGCTGGCCAAATCAAGGAGGTAGCAAATAGTACGTGCCTTCACCAAGAAATCAAAATGAAAAGTGTAACGCCCCAAAAAAATTAAATAATTTAAAATATAGGAAAATAGCAATAAATAAAAATGATGAATAGAAATAAAATAAATGTCATGGTTAAACTCCCAAAGTATGAAAACCACTATTTGAGATATAGTGGGCCAAGACAACTCTAGATGGCCAAAGATCAAAACCCAATAGCAATAAATCCTAAAATTCGTACCCATAATTATGCAGAAATTAGGAAAGGGCAAATTAGGGCTAAAACTAGGGTGATTGGCCATGAATGGCAAGCCAATTCGTGCCTAGGCATGCTAGGAACTTTCCTAATGGTATTCCTACTTCCATTGGGAGGAGAATCCGCAAAGTATGGAAGCTACCAAGCAAAAACTGCACCCTATTTCCTAAATACATTAGGACTTGAATACCCTAGATGTATAAATAATCATCAAGAGACTCTTAGGGAAGGTTTATCATTGTGTTGGGGTCGTGGAGATCGACCTAGGCACCATAGGGGAGGAGAACGCCAGGAACCGTGCTTCTTCTTCCACAACGGTTTCTCGTTGTGACCTGTACATCGACTTGTCTTAGAGCTACACAAAGTAGGTGATCTCGGGCTGAACATAAAAGTTCCACATACCATGGATAATCATCGATCTAGTTTCATTTTCAAGCATTTTCCCCAATTTTCATGGAGTATGTAAGTCGTATTAAGCGTTTTCCATTAGTCACGCAAGGTTAGGCTTTTTGTGTTTTAATGTGTTTTTCATGTAACTCGAGGCCGAATTAGGTCAAATATCAAATGTAATTTTCTTCAACTATTTCCTCGCCTTTTTCTGTTAAGATTTTTGTCAAAAGATCACTCTGGTTTTCAATTTATAGTCCAATCATGAAGGTGTCAAGTTTTTTCTGGGTTTCGGGCAGATCCAAGAATGCGACTACAAAGAGACGTCGGATTCATGTTGCATGACCCGATGTTTTGAAGGATCGAAATGAATGTGTGGAAAAGATCTAGAAGGGGGGGGGATGAATAGATCTTAGCCACTTTTGCGGAAGCTTAAGCAATTTGAAAACTATTTAGAATCAGAGGCAATGTTATCAGTGAAAAACTACAGATCTGATTAGATTTGAGTGAGTTGAAAAACTTAGATGTGAAGCAAGTTGATTAAGTGAATTAAAAACGAATCCTATGCAAGCATCTAGCGGATGAATCAATCAAACCACAGAAGACAAATGCACAAGGATTTTTTAGGTGGTTCGGAAATCACCCAAGTGATTCCTACATCCACCCCTCACAACCCGTGAGGCTTCACTAACACAACTGGGCTACACACCCAAAGGAGCCTAACAACTCCAACACTTCAGAGCATACAACTCACACAACCTCTAGAGCAAGACTACTCTAGAAACACAGAGCAAGACTGCTCAAACCAACCCTGAGCTTACAACTCAAACTGAGCTCGACGGCTCACAACACCCTGAGCACAATGCTCACACTGAAACTGCTAGACACCAACTTAAGACTAAGATCCTCTAGCAACAGATCTAGTCGAAGTTTGAGAACTCTAAAGAGAGTTATGCAGAAGCACTTGCATAATCTCAAAAGATATCTCAGAAGAACAGAAGAAAAGGTAAATTGAATTGAAATGCTTCGTTCTTCAGTGTACTCCCTTGTAGAAGCTTGAATTGGGAAGGAACTTGTGAAGCTTGAAGTCCAAGTCGATGCTCTGCAATCTGAGAAATTGGATCTTCCTCGAATTCTTCACCCAAGAAGTCTTCTACAGGATCTGCCTCCTTGGAATGCTTCAGAGAAGTCTTCAGGAATCAAATTCCAATTCCACACCTTGAATTGGTGGGAATTGGTCTTCTAAGGAGAGCAGGGGAAGGAGACACGAGCTCTTCTTGGCCGCCAGGAGCTTCTTGGAGGCTCTGAGAGAGTTGGGTCCTTCTCACTTGTGAAGGCTGGCCGAAAAGACACTTTATATCCTTAGGATTCCAAATACCCTTTTGGGGTACAAGGGCACGCATTCCTAGGAAGATTCTGATCGCCCTAGAGGGACACGTGGCAGCCATCAACTTTTAGGATGAAAAGTTTCCGTAGTGTGTCGACCTGCCCTGGTGGTAGTGTCGACACACTGTCCAGAATATGTAGAAGGCTGTTCTGGGAAGAGGGTCCCGTGTCGACCTGCTCTTGAGTGTGTCGACCTGCTGTCCCAAATCTGCAAACTGCTGTTCTGGGAACTGGGTCTAGTGTCGACCTGCTCTGAGAGTGTGTCGACCTGCTGACCCAATTCTTCAAACTGGCTGTTCTGGAAACGGGATCTAGTGTCGACCTGCTCTGAGAGTGTGTCGACCTGGGTAGGCTTGATTTCTGAAAAACTGCCACTCGTGTCGACACACTCTTGACATGTGTCGACACAGTCTCAACATTTTTACACATTTTGCCTTTGAATCTGTGTTGATGTGTCGACACCATTGATGGGTGTGTCGACTCATCTTTTGCATAAAAATGTTTGTACCTGAAAAATGAACACATATATCATTAGTTAAATGATTTGTCATGACCATAAATGATAAATGTGGTTTGAAAAATACTTTTTGAACATGAATTTCAGGTATGATGTTTTTGACATGTTTCAATTAAATTGCTTTAAGAACACTTCTTGTCATCATCAAAATAGGAGGGAAATGATATGAATTTGCATTCAACCCAACAATCTCCCCCTTTTTGATGATGGCAACATTAAATCCATATTTCAATGTGGTTTTGATGAAGTGTGATTTTAAGCAATTTTTATTGTTTAAATTTTTGTTTTCTTTTGTTCATACTTGTCAAGGACCTTTTGATGTTGTTCAGTAACAATTGATGATGTGTTTGTGAGATACAGTGTTACTTGAAATTAGAAATTTTGTGCACACAAGTCAAACAATTGGACAAGTATTCAAACACAAAGACAAAGATTTGCATTCAGAATCACAATACTTTGCATTGAAGCCAAAACAACCATTTCATTTCATTCAAAAGATCATTACATCAAAATATTCACATTCATTCATTCATTCTTCTCCCCCTTTGCCATTATCAAAATAAATGTACATTAGGTAGAAGATGGAGGAGGAGGAATGGAGCAAGAAGAAGTTCAATGTCTGACAGTCTTTTCTCCATGAAGTTCAGGCTAGACTTGATTTGATCTTGAATGGTTATCATTTTTGTGCTCAAAAAGTGTTCCATTCGATCTGAATTTTCTAGCAAAGTGGCCTGAAGTCTGGTTAGATCAGCTGCACTGTGTTGTGAGGAAGATGATGAGCCAGCTGACCACCAGGTCTCTGCATTATCTTGAACTCCTTGGTCAAATCTGTAATCTGCCTGTCAATGTGCTCATTGAAGTTCCTCATACTTTCTAAATCATCCACAAAATGAGCAAATGACAATCTGGTGCTGGAAATCTCATGTAATGTTTGCTTGGTGTTGAAGACATCTGCTTGGGAATTTGCCAAAATTCCCTGAAGAACTTTCTCCAACTTGTCCTGATGCTCTTTTAGCTCAATATAGGAATCTCCCAGAGTGCCTATAAGTCTGTTAAATCTCTGAGCTGCATAATCTGAAGCTGCCTTCTGCTCAATAAATTTTGCTGACACTGTGTTCTCTAGTCTTTGAACTCTCAATTCAAATTGGTCTGACATTGTTTGAATGGTGGAGTTCAATGTATCAAATTTGGCATTGAGGAAAGAGAACAATTCTGGTGGAATTGAGGACCCACCAGAAGAAGTGGAAGATTGGAATGTAGAGGGGAAATGTGGAGGTTCAAAAGTATGTGGCAAGGAAGAGGAAGGATCATCCTGAGGTGGAATAGGGGTTTCAAGCTGAATGCCACCTTCAGGAGGGATATGAGGCTGGTCCTCATCCATTAGAGGCTGATCCTCTGGCAAGTGAACTTGTTCCTCTTGAACTTGAGGCTGGCCCTCATGAGGTGAGGCTGATCCTCCTGATTTTGGTCTCCTTGAGCTGGAGGCTGGTCCTCTTGTGCTTGGGGCTGATCCCCTTGAACCTGAGGCTGGTCCTCCTGAGCTTGAGGGGCCTCAACCACAATTGGTCCTCTTCTAATCTGATTTCCCTCCAATCTAAATCCCATAAACTTCTGGATATTCTTAAAAGTGTAGATGTTTGACTTGGGAATGGATTGGATTTTTCATTTTCCAATGGCACACCAAAGTGCTTGAACACTGAGGTCAGATGTGCTCCATAAGGAAGTGATCTCTTTAGGTCTGTCCTTGTTGTTTCAGCTATGATTTGATAGAGAATCACATGGAGGTTGATCTTGATGTCTTTCACCATGCAATAGAGGATGAACCTCTGAATGTCTGTCAACCTATCCCTCCACCACCTTGAGGGGTAATTATGGTGGTCAAAATGTGGTGGATGACCCTTAACACAGGTGGAAAGGTATTTGCATTGAACCTGGTTACATAGGTCTGTTTGGGATCTGATTCATCTGCAGGAAGGCCTGTCAAGATGGAGTAGGCTTCATGTAAATCAAATTCAAACTCATGGTAGTCTGCCCCTTCATCTGGTACTTTGAAAATGGAGGCAGCTACTGCAGTTGGCATGTCTATGGCTATTCCCTTGACTTTGGATTCATACCCTTCGTCTGTGCAGGTGAGGTTCTTGTAGAACTCTCTAACTAATCTTGGATAGCAGACTTGAAATTCAGAATAAGGGTATCCAAGATTGAAAGGAAAAGTAGGTTTGAATTTCAGGAAGGGAGTCTGCTAGTTGGATGTCTGAAAGGTCTAGTATTCTTGGCTTCAAAATCAACTTGGCTGCACTTACGGATTCTGAGGGAATATCCTCTTGAGACTCAGAAGAAGAAGAGGAAGATGATTCCTCAGGATGGTCAGAGGAATCGCCCGAAATCTCTGGTCTAGGGTTTGAAACATTACCACCTCTGCCTGAAGTGGAGGTCCTGCCACGCTTGGAAGCCCTCAGAGGTGCAGAAGAAGAGGCAGGATCGTTTCTCCTCTTTGTTCTTCTTTCCATCTGTTCAACTGGAACCTGTGCCGGAACTGGCCTTGAAGAGGCCGCTGATCTTGCGCCACGGCGGGGACCCAACTTGCGGACCATGGTGCAAGAGGAGTGGAATTAGGAGAGGAAATGGAAGAATGGAGAGATGATGGAAGGGGGATGAGAGCTAGAGAGAAATTTGAGAGGAATTCTTGCCGGAAAGGAGTGGAAATGAGGCCGTCGGGTCGACCTGACGCCCAAAAAGAGATGCAGTGGTACACTGCCCCGCAGGAACAACAAGGGTTTAAGGTGAACCCGAAAGGTTTGAAAAGGGTCTGGCAAGAAGGCAGTGTCGACACATGAGGAAGGTGTGTCGACCTGACTGGGGTTGTGTGTCGACACGAGAGAGGATTGTGTCGACACAGCCTTTGAGAGAAATTTGAATCTTTGAGAGGAAATTTTTGAGAAATTTGGGGACATCTTTATAATGATAAATAATGAGAGGAATTATCATTTCAAGGATTTTTAAGAGGCCTAAAAATTCATTTGTTGTATTTTGCAAAAATTCATCACAGTTCAAGTGTTTCAAACAATTTCCAACAGGATATTAGCATTCCAAGACTTGAATCAACAAAATGATAAATTGAGGGATATAATGTATCTAACAATCAACCAAAAACTACCATGTTTCTCAATTTTCAAGAATTAAAGATGTCATCTAGACTAAATACAGTTGTGTTGAAAGTAAAACACAAACTTAAAGAACAACTTGATGAAGGAGAATGATTCTTTCTAAACAAATCTCCAATAACTTTCATATTTTTGTTCTTTTAACAAACTATCAAATGATATAAATCTCTTTCACTCAAGTACTAGTGCTTTTTACACACCATAGTCCCTGGATACTTAAGATTTAATCATTGTCAAGTCTCAAAGGGGTAAATGATGACCTTTTGACATGAAAATATACGTTTTGTAGACGCCAATATTTCCAGTTACTCAGTCATCATCAAAAAGCATAGCACATAATTGCTTAAATTTTGAAGTTATTTTCAATTTGATCCCCTTTGAACAGAGTTAGCAATAATGCCTCATGACATACATAGCACTTCATTCATTGTGAAGGTGTGCAGTTTCTCAGCACAGATGCCATTGCTCTGTTGGATTTTACAAGATTTTGGAGTTTGTGAGATAGAATTCAAATACATCCAGTCATCAGTTGCAAACAAGGAAATGTTTTAAGTTCAAGGCACAAATTGTCATTTAGTTTAGGAAGAGATCTGAAGTTCTGTGGATTGAGAGACATAGTTGTAAGTTGATTAAAAAAATATATAATATCACTCAAGGTTCATTTTGTGACTCTAGACTTTAGAATGAGGACATCATGCAAGGAATTGATGAAATGCAAGAAGGGTTTTGAAATTTGCAAAAAGATGACTTGTGAATTTTCTAGCTCCCCCTGAGATGATGATTTCAACCATTTTTCATCAAAATAAAGATATGCATTTTTGAAATCAGAAAGAGATTTTCTTCTTGGACAACAAGAACTTCTCCTCACAATTGCATATTCATTTTTCTTGGTACTTGGCGGAGATAAGCTCTCACGCATAGTGAAAGTGTCCAGACAAGCATAACCTGTCCTTCTCCAAGTCACCATTTGATATACCAAGAGATTTCAATACAATAAGAGTTGAAGAATTCATTGCCAAAAGGAAATGGAAGTGAAAACTGTGCAAGTTTTGAAATCAGAAAAGAAATTCTCTTTGAACAATAAAAGCTCCCCCTCAACTATTGCATATTAACTTCTTAGTACTTGGCGGAGATATGTTCTCACGCATAGTGAAAGTGTCCAGACAAGCATAACCTGTCCTTCTCCAAGTCACTATTTGATATACCAAGAAGTTTCAACACAATCAGAAGTGGAGAATTTATTGTAAAAAGGGAAATGGAATTGAAAGTGAGAGAGATATGAGCAATGTAGCTTGAGGAAGCAAGGAGTTATGAAATGCAAAGAACTCCCCCTTAGACAATGCATAGCACTCAACCAAACCTTAAGAGAGATCAAGAAGGTGGACATTTACAAAGACCAAGTTCTCTCCTTAATGATGAAAATCTGTTTTCAGGAAGGGGTTTAGTGAATATGTCTGCAATTTGTTTTTCAGTTTCAATAAAATGGAGTTCAAAAGATTTCTTTGCAACCTCATCTCTCAAGAAATGATGCCTAATTTCAATGTGTTTTGTTCTGGAGTGCTGAATGGGGTTTTTAGACAAATTTATGGCACTAGTGTTATCACATAGGATGGGTACACACCCTAAATCTTGGTTGTAATCAAGAAGTTGATGTTTCACCCAGAGGATCTGAGTTCCACATCTACCTGCAGCAACATACTCAGCCTCTGCTGTTGACAGAGCAACTGAATGTTGCTTCTTAGAAGCCCAAGAAATAAGGCACCCACCTAGAAATACACACAAGCCACTTGTGCTTTTTCTATCTAACTTACACCCAGCATAATCAGCATCACAATAGGCAAACAATTCTAACTTGCAACCAGCAGGATACCAAATTCCTAAGTCACATGTTCCAACAAGATATTTAAAAATTCTTTTCACAGCAAGCATATGACTTTCTTTAGGATTAGATTGGAATCTAGCACATAAGCACACACAAAACTGAATATCAGGTCTAGAAGTAGTAAGGTAGAGCAGAGAGCCAATCATACCTCTGTAGGTCTTTGGATCAACTGACTTACCAGATGGGTCTTCTTCTAGCTTAGCATTTATTGCAATGGGTGTGCTTGAGTGTTTAAGGTTCTGAAAGTCAAACCTTTTCAGTAGCTCCTTGACATATTTGGTTTGACTAATGAAGATTCCTTCAGTTGTTTGGTTCACCTGCAATCCCAAAAAGAATGTTAAATCTCCCATTAAGCTCATTTCAAATTCATTCTTCATTTGATTTGAAAATTCAGTGCAAAGGCCTTTATTAGTTGATCCAAATATTATGTCATCAACATAAATTTGGACAACAATTATTTGATTTTTTACTATTTTTGTGAACAATGTTTGATCAACATTACCTCTGGAATATCCTTTCTCAAGTAAAAAGGAACTCAAACGATCATACCAAGCTCTTGGAGCTTGTTTAAGACCATAGAGTGCCTTATTAAGCTTGAAAACATGGTTAGGATATTTTTCATTTTCAAATCCAGGAGGTTGTTCAACAAAAACATTTTCCTTTATATATCCATTTAGAAATGCACTTTTGACATCCATTTGAAAGACTTTGAATTTCATGGAGGATGCAAAAGCAAGGAAAATTCTCACAGCTTCTAGTCTAGCTACAGGGGCATAAGATTCTTCAAAGTCAATTCCAAATTCTTGGTTATACCCCTTTGCAACTAGCCTAGCTTTGTTTCTTATTACTTGACCAGCTTCATTCAATTTATTTCTGAAAACCCATCTAGTGCCAATCACAGTTTGGTCACTAGGTCTAGGCACTAATTCCCACACTTGATTTCTTTCAAATTGATGAAGTTCATCATGCATAGCATTAATCCAATCAGAACTGGATAAGGCTTCATCAATTGACTTGGGTTCAATTTGGGAAATTAGAGCTAGTGAGTCTTCTTCAATGTTTTGCAAGAAGGATGATCTGGTCCTAACTCTATCATTTAAGTTGCCAACTACACTGTCTAATGGGTGATCTCTTAGAAAACGAGGTTCAGAAATTACCTGTTGAGAAGTGCCCTCTTCTGGAGCAATATTACCTGAACCACTTGAAGATGGTGAGTTGTTGTTCAGGTTCTCTTCAATGTTGTTAATCTCCTCAACGGTTGGTGAAGAATCCACAATGAGGTCATCCTCTTCATTGTCTTGTTTTTCCCTGCAAGATTTAGAATCATTAGTGGAAAAGGAATTTTCATCAAAAATAACATGTGGTGATTCTTCAACAGTTTTGGTTTTCAATATGTACACTTTGAAAGCCCTTGACACTTCTGAATAGCCAAGGAAGATAGCTTCCTGACTCTTAGCATCAAACTTGTCAAGGTTTTCTTTGTTGTTATTGTGTACAAAACACTTGCACCCAAAAGTTTTGAAGTAAGCAACAGTTGGCTTTTTGTTTTTCAACAATTCATAGGGGGTTTTTCTGATCTTTGGTCTGACCAAGGCTCTGTTTAGGATGTGATTGGCTGTGTTAACAGCTTCAGCCCAGAAGGATTTGGGCAGATTACTCCCTAAGAGCATGGATCTAGCCATTTCCACAAGAGTTCTATTCTTTCTTTCCACAACTCCATTTTGTTCTGGAGTTCTAGGTGAAGAAAACTTGTGAAATATTTGCAATTCAGCACATAGATCAGAAAAGGATGTGTTATCAAATTCACCCCCATGATCAGTTAAAATGTTTTTAATTTTAAATGGATAAGTTGTTAAGATAGTGGTACAGAAATTCCTGAATTCAAGGCATGCATCACTTTTGTGGGATAGAAAAATAACCCAGGTAAATCTAGTAAAGTCATCAATGATTACAAACCCATATCTCTTGCCACTTAGGCTTAGAACTCTTGTTGGCCCAAAGAGGTCCATGTGAAGAAGTTCTAGTGGCTTAGATGTGAGTACTTCATTGAAGGCTTTAAAGGATTTCCTAGTTTGTTTTCCTTTAGCACAGATCCCACAAATTTGACCTTCAACACTAGAAAAAGATTCAGGAAGACCTTTAACCAGATTCAATCTTAACAACTTATTCAAAGTTTTGAAACTTGCATGGCCAAGTCTTTTGTGCCAAGTCCATGCAATTTCATCTTTATTTGCAACAAAACAAAGATTTTCAGAAAAGTTTTTATTAAGGTTGATCATGTAAACATTGTTTTCTCTTTTTCCACAGAATTTGATTTTGTCAGTTGATGAATCAATTATTTTGCAAAAATCAGATTCAAACACAACTTTGTGACCTTTGTCACATAGTTGGCTATACTGAGCAAGTTATAATCAAGTCCATCAACTAACAAAACATTATCTACTGAGTTTGAAGAAGTTTGACCAACCTTACCAGATCCAATGATCTTTCCTTTATTTTTACCTCCAAAGGTGACTGACCCTCCCTCCTTTTCAATTAGACAGGAAAATTTGGCTCTATCTCCAGTCATGTGTCGTGAACACCCACTATCAAGAAACCAAACATTGGTGTTGGGTGCACGACCTTCCTGCACAAAGATCAATGGAGAGAAGATTTTGGTACCCAAACAGAGTTGGGACCATCAGTATGATTTAGCACAGATATCAAATCCTTTCTCACCCAAATTTGATTTGTTTTAGATTTTTGTTTTGTTACTTTGGTGTTTTCAGCCTTTTTCTGTTTGTTCTTTCTTTTAGGAATGAAAGCACCAAGATCTTTTTTTTGGTTGGAGGAGAGTTTTTCATTTGAAAATTTGAGTTCAGAGGAGGAGGTGGAATCCATGGATTGTGTTGGTACATCCAGAAATTTGGATAAGAGTATTGAGGATAATACCAACAGGGATTTTCATACCATTGGTTCCAAGGATTATCCAATCTTCTTGAAGTGTTGTCTTGGAGGTCCAAGTTTTTCATGGATTATTTCTTTTCCCTTTTTCTTATTTTTCAGATTTTTATTTGAATTTTTGTTTGAGTTGTTTTTGGTTTTTGGTGTTGAGCAGGTCGACCTGTCAGGGGACTGTGTCGACCTGATAGTCTTCTTTTTTTTTTGGTTTTTGATTTGTTTTGAGTTTTGTTTGGGGTTTTGTTTGCTGTTTGTTGAATTTCAGTGTTTTCCAGATTAGGACCCTTGACAAAATTAATTAGTGGTGCTTTTCCCTTTTTCTCACCAGATTTGTCTTTTTGGGTTTCTCTTGTTGAATCCTAATCCATGAGATGTGGTTGTCATGTTGGATCCTAGCAATGCCTCTAGGTTATCTTGGCCTTTTGTGAAGGTTTGGATAACCTCCTCCCTTTCCTTTAGCTGGTTTTTAAGAACTTCAATTTCTTCAATTTTCTGTTGTTTTTCTTGTTTTTCAATTTCCAGCTTTTCATTTAAGTTTCTGAATTCTTGGGAGGCCTTTTGAGAGGCAAGTTTCAGTTCATCAATTAGGTTTAGGAGATTCTCTTTTTCTTCAAGCAAGTCTGTTACTTCAGATTCCAGTTCACAGATTCTATTGTTTGAAGATTGATTATGGTAGAGATTTTCAATTTTCTTTTTGATGTGTTTATTTTCTTTTCTCATTTCAGAATATCTTTCAACTAATTCTGCATACACATCCTGCCAATCTTCAACACTATAATCTTCAAAGGAAGTATTTACCTTTCCATCTGTGCTGTTGGCCATGAAGCAAACTTCCTCACTCTCTGAGCTTGAGGACTTCTTCTCTTCTTCTTCCTCACTTGTGTCTTCATCAGACCAAGTGGCTACCATGGCCTTTGGCTTCTTATATTTCTGGAATCTCTTGTGCTTTTCCTTTTTGTTCTCAGGACACTCTCCCTTCATGTGTCCTGGCTTGTTGCACCTGTAACAGATAACATTCTCATCAGGTTTATGATTCTTATTGAAATTGGAAGAGGAAATATTCTTCTTACCTGAGGGAAATTTCTTTTTCCAGTCATTTTCCCTTTCCTATATTTCAAAAATTTCCTGAATTGTCTGGTCATGAGGGCAATCTCATCCTCATTCGACTCAGATTCTTCAGAACTTGTTTTATCCTGATTTTTATCTTTGTTGCTTGAAGAGGCTTTGAGTGCCATAGGCTTGGTCTTAATGATGTGTTCTTCATTTCTTTTTAAGTTTATTTCATATGTCATTAAAGATCCAATCAATTCATCCAAAGAATTTTGGACAAATCTTTTGAATCTTCAATAACAGTGGCCTTGGTATGCCAAACTGAAGAAAGTGAACGCAAAATTTTTCTTACCAAGTCTGCATCAGTATACTCCTTACCCAAAGCCTTGAGTCCATTGACTATCACCATGAATCTGGCAAACATTTCAGAAATAGATTCATTAGATTTCATCATGAAAAGTTCATATTCTGAAACTAAAATATTTGCCTTGGTCTCCTTGACCTGAGATGTTCCCTCATAGAGTAATTCGAGTTTATCCCACATCTCTTTGGCAGATTTGCACATAGAGATTCTCGAATACTCCTTGGGATGGACAGCACACTGAATCATGTTCATGGCACTATAATTCAGTGTAGCTTTCCTTATCTGTTCCCTTGTCCAGGTATCTTCTTCTCCCTGGTTCTCATAGGGACCCACCTCAACTACTTTCCAGATCTCATAGTTCTGGGCCCTCAGAAATACTTGCATTCTGTTTTTCCAATAAGAATAGTCCAAACCATTAAAGAATGGTGGCCTATTTATGGAATGGCCCTCAGCTATGAAACCCTTTGAGTCCATGACACTTAAGTAAATGCACAGAGAAAGAGTTAAACAACCAAGCAAACAAACAAGCAAACAATCAAACACTCAATACTCAGAAACAAAAACTGCTCAGTTCAAATCAGATCGATGTAAACCCGCTCTGATACCAATTGAAGGATCGAAATGAATGTGTGGAAAAGATCTAGAAGGGGGGGGGATGAATAGATCTTAGCCACTTTTGCGGAAGCTTAAGCAATTTGAAAACTATTTAGAATCAGAGGCAATGTTATCAGTGAAAAACTACAGATCTGATTAGATTTGAGTGAGTTGAAAAACTTAGATGTGAAGCAAGTTGATTAAGTGAATTAAAAACGAATCCTATGCAAGCATCTAGCGGATGAATCAATCAAACCACAGAAGACAAATGCACAAGGATTTTTTAGGTGGTTCGGAAATCACCCAAGTGATTCCTACATCCACCCCTCACAACCCGTGAGGCTTCACTAACACAACTGGGCTACACACCCAAAGGAGCCTAACAACTCCAACACTTCAGAGCATACAACTCACACAACCTCTAGAGCAAGACTACTCTAGAAACACAGAGCAAGACTGCTCAAACCAACCCTGAGCTTACAACTCAAACTGAGCTCGACGGCTCACAACACCTGAGCACAATGCTCACACTGAAACTGCTAGACACCAACTTAAGACTAAGATCCTCTAGCAACAGATCTAGTCGAAGTTTGAGAACTCTAAAGAGAGTTATGCAGAAGCACTTGCATAATCTCAAAAGATATCTCAGAAGAACAGAAGAAAAGGTAAATTGAATTGAAATGCTTCGTTCTTCAGTGTACTCCCTTGTAGAAGCTTGAATTGGGAAGGAACTTGTGAAGCTTGAAGTCCAAGTCGATGCTCTGCAATCTGAGAAGTTGGATCTTCCTCGAATTCTTCACCCAAGAAGTCTTCTACAGGATCTGCCTCCTTGGAATGCTTCAGAGAAGTCTTCAGGAATCAAATTCCAATTCCCACACCTTGAATTGGTGGGAATTGGTCTTGGAAAGGAGAGCAGGGGAAGGAGACACGAGCTCTTCTTGGCCGCCAGGAGCTTCTTGGAGGCTCTGAGAGAGTTGGGTCCTTCTCACTTGTGAAGGCTGGCCGAAAAGACACTTTATATCCTTAGGATTCCAAGATACCCTTTTGGGGTACAAGGGCACGCTTTCCTAGGAAGATTCTGATCGCCCTAGAAGGACACGTGGCAGCCATCAACTTTTAGGATGAAAAGTTTCCGTAGTGTGTCGACCTGCCCTGGTGGTAGTGTCGACACACTGTCCAGAATATGTAGAAGGCTGTTCTGGGAAGAGGGTCCCGTGTCGACCTGCTCTTGAGTGTGTCGACCTGCTGTCCCAAATCTGCAAACTGGCTGTTCTGGGAACTGGGTCTAGTGTCGACCTGCTCTGAGAGTGTGTCGACCTGCTGACCCAATTCTTCAAACTGGCTGTTCTGGAAACGGGATCTAGTGTCGACCTGCTCTGAGAGTGTGTCGACCTGGGTAGGCTTGATTTCTGAAAAACTGCCACTCGTGTCGACACACTCTTGACATGTGTCGACACAGTCTCAACATTTTTACACATTTTGCCTTTGAATCTGTGTTGATGTGTCGACACCATTGATGGGTGTGTCGACTCATCTTTTGCATAAAAATGTTTGTACCTGAAAAATGAACACATATATCATTAGTTAAATGATTTGTCATGACCATAAATGATAAATGTGGTTTGAAAAATACTTTTTGAACATGAATTTCAGGTATGATGTTTTTGACATGTTTCAATTAAATTGCTTTAAGAACACTTCTTGTCATCATCAAAATAGGAGGGAAATGATATGAATTTGCATTCAACCCAACATATTGGACGTCGTTATTCCGTAAAAGGTGACAACGTTCCGTCGCATATTTTGATTCTGACCGTTCACCACAGTGCATGACAACTGTGTGTTGCATGGTTTTCAGTGCCCTGCTTAACGCGACAACATAGTACGTCCACGATGTGATTTGTTTCCCCGCCAAAGATTTTTGTATTTTTATTTCAGTTTTTTAAAACTATCTCCTAAATTGACCGGTTCGACCCAGCGATTCAGAAGTAGCGTTATACAACGTGACAGTGGTTACCGTCACGATTAGAAATCGTGCGACATGTCGGCAGGTCGCGTTGTGATGCGACAAATAGGACCGTCGCTATTCTTTCAGCATAATCGATCAGACATTGATTCCCGTTGTAAAATGCTGACCACATGACCCTCGCGTTGGAATCCTGGGAGTACGTCCCGCGATTTATTTACTTATTACAGAACTTGTTTTGTCTTGATGGCCCTTTGAGTGCGACGACTTGTTCCGTCGTGATTTCAAGGCCAACCCAGACTGTTTTAAGCAGTTGGTTCATCTATCCTATGTATGTCCTTATGTCATATCATGTCTATAGTTATGCAAGCCTAAAGTGATCACACTGCATGAAATCATAAGAATTGAATATCTATTTTACTATAATGATTGATTGATGTCAACTACCAGTGATCATGTGTTTGATATATGTTGTGTTCATAATCGACCTGTCCATATTGAAATGTGATAAATGTTAAAAGTACTGCAACCATGAGATAGATCGAATTGCATACACGTCATGCATCTTTGTATAAGCTTTCCATCTTATTTTAACTGATGATTGTGGATTGAGACACGCTCTACACATCACATTGCCATATAGGCAGCCATTCTTGGGGAATTGAAAACTCTCTGTCGGTCATTCCGTATCGACAAACTAGTGATCTTTTCTCTAACACCTCCGTAAATCTCCGTACTTTATGGATTCCCTCATGGAGACCGAGTTGCTTGTACCAATGAAGTACCCGGAAGATAGAATGTACTTCCCTTCTTATCTTCTTATCATGAGAGTGATTTGATAACATTGAAACAAGCCATTAATGTAAAGATTGAACTAATGAGAGTAAGCCGTTATGCTGCCGAAATTAATCTGGATCATGTTCCCTTGCATTGTTCTCCATCATCATTGACATGATCTTTAGTTCATCATTGTCCATTGCTTGGAAAATCATGTTGGTCATAAATGAATGAATGAAATTACCAGAAAGTATTAGAACTTCGTTTCATAACTGTGCCTGTACAAATAGGGCCCAGTTTGGTCCTGGGAGGAACACCCAAAATACTTATAAATCGCGAGAGTATATGATTCATTGAGGTGTCTGGCAATAACCTAATTGAAAGCAGGATTGATTTGGGTAATTTCCACATTGTTATTGAATGATTGATTGATTGATTGATTGATTGACTGTAATATGTAAAATGGTCAAATCTATTGTACATGTCATCATTATTGAATCCTATATGTCATTGTCCATTGGAATTCTATGGAATTCAACTTTAGAAATCTATTTTACATGCTATATGCTATTGAATTTCCTCTACATGTCAAGTGATCATTCTATCATCTATCTTATTGATAATCGTTTCGTCCTACATGAGAACTATCATACTCGTACATGTTATAGCTTGGATTTGTCACTATCATTATTGTCATTAGCATTGCATGATAGTATTGCCACTGTTAACATGTTAACTACATAAAGCATGCCCGCACCATGAGATGTAAATCCTACTGGGCACTAGTGTGCTCACACCCATTTTCCTTAATCTTTTCAGGTGATGACTATGAAGTGTTAGAGAATGATGGGACCGGGGAAGAGTGATGAGCTCCTCGAGTGTACCTGTCATGTCAGCCAAGATGACTAGAGTTAGAAGAGTCTGTAATAGATAGTTTTACTTTTTATCGAGTCAGATGTACTAGAATGACAATAGTGGGCCCTACTATTGGCTCTGATTATGTAAGGTTTTTAAGTTAGATTTGATGGAAATGATATAAAAGAATTATTTGGTTGGCATTATTATTGTCTTAAATATTTTGGTATCTTAGATGTCTCTTTGAATTACTTGACTGTGATAATCATACTCGTATTGTTCACGCTCTCGATATTTATTTCCACTGCTAAATTTTGGAGCATGACAAAAAGTACCCCTGAAAATAATTGAAGACCAAGTCTTTCAATGTGAGATGTTGGTTTGGAAACAAAAAGTGGTTTGAACTGAATCCTCACATGACTTCCTATTTACTTCTTCTAGTTTCTCCCTCTAGGGGCAATTTGACCTTTTAAGACATTCCATGGTAGAAAATATCAAGAAATCTAGGGGTAGTCTACAATGTCAAAGATATCATGCACAATCCTCCTTGCTCATAGCCTCTGTGATTAGGTGGATTATGAAGACCCTATACCTTGACTTGTGATGAATATGTGTCTTAGAGTCAAATGATGAAAAATCTATAAAAAAAAAGTAGTTAAGGAAAAATAAAAACAAAACAAAACAAAAAAAATCAATAAAAAAATCAAAAAATCAAAACCCAAAAAAAAAATTATTTGTATCATGTACATAAATTAACACGTTTCCTTATTTTCTTATTCAAAAAAACAAATCAATCAAAAAGTGCATGTACATATTTCCCTTCAGTATTTTATTTGTGTTCCTATCTTTAATTAGATTTAGCCCCTTGACCAGATCGCACGAAAGGTATATCTTTCAGGCAAGGGGCTAAAGACAGATCTACACTATCTTTTTTCCTTTAAGTGTTGTGGATGCAGAAACAAAATTGCCAAACCATTCAAGTACATATTGGATGAACAAAATGCACAAAAGTCCACTATAAAGGGATCAAGTTATGTACATAGCATGACAGGAGCATACCCCTGGTGGTACATCTGGAGCCTCACTCCTCAGTCCTCTCTCCTCTCCCCCTCGCTAGGCCTCTGCCTGCGCGAGCTGCTCACCTCCTCCTCTCTCTCTCGGCGCCGATCTGGGAGAGGTGTCCCCTCGCCATCGACGCCACTGGCCATGGCCCTCCTCCTCACCCCACTGACGGGTCTCCTAGGGACAGGAGATCGTCAAGGGACCCGAAGGCTGACCCCGTCCTCGTTGGTGTCTCTGGCTGGGCCTGTCGCTGCTGTAACGACCCTCCTTATATCAATACGATTATACCAATCCACATCGATATAAAGGGCGTTATTATAGTGGGACATTTACCCAACACAACACAACAGGTTGAGATGTACATAAACAATAAAAGAGTACAGTATAAATAAAAGGTAATCTTATTCCATCATCATTAACATATTCCACAATCTATATAGCAATTGTAAATAACCGTTGTCCACAATTATTACAAGTCCATATGAAATAACATTGTTTACATGCTATGAAAAGAAAATGTGACTATGTAGCAGTCTCCACAAAAGCAGCTACTCCTCACATTTGGTGTCTCTCCTCACTATGTCCTCCTCAACAACGGGGACACATGTCTCACC